>SOMO01000332.1:88783-109459 GCA_028128575.1 Paedocypris carbunculus
CACACACACACACACACACACACACACACACACACGCATACTGCAAACCATGTTGCATTGAAACGAAAAGATGCTGAGACAGTAAAATATACTTGTTCAAACTCATTCGTTAACAGTCTGTTACTAAAAGAACCTAAAAGATAGAGTCAGTTTAATCTCAATCATTTTTACAAAAAATAAAACGCACACCTGTTCAGCCACATGTGCACTAAACCTAATGCACCTAAAACGTCACATGCCCAAAATACTGTATGTACATGTACTCTGTGCAGTTATTTTGGAACTATGAAATTATTACTGTATAATATGTCTGTAAAGCATGTTGATTTAGGCTTAGTGCACATGAATTTATCATATTAATTGTTATGGATTATTATTGAGACTAATCTGACTTCACAGTCAGAAGAACAAAGAGGAAACACAATACATGTAATTCAAGTAAGAAAGACTTAAGCTACACATGCAAAAGAAAAATCAGTTTCCCATGCAAAACCTCAGAATTTAAGACCTGGGAAGTCGATTGAAATCGCTTTGAAACTATGAGACATAAAGCAGACTGACCGACTAGGATCTATTCTATTCATGCACGTACTGTACAGGTATCATTGCCACAGCAGAACCGGCTAATCTTTGGATTCCACTTGGATTTCTTGGAAGCGAATGTCTAGTTGCAGAGTGGCCTCACCACTTTTCTCGCCGATTTAATATCAGAATTGACTTTTGGACTTGAACACACTTGGAAGCCAAAGCAGGTTAACCAAGGAAAGGCAAACATTGAATGAGACCATTGTATTTTCCACTGCTTTGCCACTTTCCACCAACATTGATCATATCGATGGCATGAATATTCATCTGTTCTTATGCAATATTTGCCTTTCAGTCACTAGCTGTGCCTGGTGTTGCATGCCAATTTAGAAGAGGCAAATCCATGAATAACAAAAGAACAGATTTCTCAGACAGGTAATTTTGCGAGTCAAGTCAACCGAGGGAGAATTCAACTGAGAAATCTGAAAGTTACGCAACGGAAAAGACACACTGTCAATAAACAAGGAAGAGAAGTCGAGACAAGGGCTACAGGAGCAGGAGTATACAAAAGGCCCCGATCAATGTCGCTCTTACGAAATGAAGTTCAAATCTGGAATACGCCGGCCTTCTGAATACTGCTCAGCTTAAGTAAACAAGGCACTCCTTACAAGAAGATAAAATGTTTTGTTGACATGGTTGAAGTACCACTTTGCAGTGCCAGCCCAACACCTTCAGGAGTCCCTGTCCGATGTGAATGGAGATGTCAAATATGCCGAATGGAGGCAAACTGAAGGGCGACGTCGATGCCCAGCACCCCTCTTTAGAGCGGATTTGCCAGCGAGTTCAAAAGCCAGTCGGAAGTGCCGACGAGGTGCCAGGCAGGATCGAGTCCCCAGCTCCAGTTTTGAGTTGTGCACATTCGCTGTTTCTCCCCGAGAAGCTATTCAGGCAAAGAACCCTACCGGTACAGAGATATATGGCAGAGGTGAGTGCTTCAAGCTTAGCAAGTGGTTTTAGATCTAAAGAGCCCACGGCTTCGGACTGGTGGTCACATGGTCAGCACAGGCACCGTCCAGCCATATATCGGTCTGCGTACGAATTTCAAGCAAATTTCCCACGGGTTTGCCAGTCAGAAACAGTGGCTTGAGGGGCAAGCACTAAGCTGACTTTTCATTTCGGATCAATGGTCATAATCAAGGCAATGGCTATCAGTGATAGCCTCTGGAAAGTCACATGTACTAGCTTTGGTACCCATTTACCTCAGATGACAACAGAAAATGCAAAACAGCACATCTGATTCCTTGGGAGTGCGCGGGGAGGGAGTAAGTTTCTGGAGGCCACTATCCTAAAAGTCTGATAGATGAGGGAAAGGGGATGAAAAGAATAAGGGCTGGGGATGATGGTCTATGGGGTGAGGCGTGAATGAGAGATCAGGGTGAAGCCACATGAGAGAAACTGAGATGAAATGCACCACTAACCTGTGAGAGATCTGGGATGTCAACCTGATCAATTCCAACTTGCTGTGACACAAAAGAAAAGGAAAGGGAGGGAGAACCAAAATCCAAATGTGAAACCAAACAGCAAAAAAGAGAACCGAGGTACGTGGAGAGGGGAGGAAGAAGAATTGAGAGCCATTACTTCATGCGGTGCGCATGAGGAACAAAAAAAAGATGTGAGAGTGTGGCGGACATGGCACAGAGAGAGAGAGAGAGACATGAGCGAGACGACACCGAGATGTCAGTTGAAGGTCGATGAGGAGATTGTAACATGACTAGGTGAGAAACATCCAAAAGAAACACACAACTAATGTTGACTTTGGAAAAAAGACAAGAAAAACAAATGGCATACACACATTGTTATACAAATAAAGAAATGTGCTCTTAAAGTCAACTTTAGTCAGTTTTTGGATAGCACGTCACCCTTTTCCTGAAGAGTCATATTGTTCAGCCAGAAAGCAAAAGGAGAGGGGGAGGAAAAGAAAAAACCAAACCAAAAACTCAAGAAGGATGTGCTTAGCATTTTTCCTCGGTTTAAGCCTCAGTACACATGAAAAAATTGGGCTTTACAGACAAAAGTAGACCGCAGATTCAAACCATCGCTCTGGCACAGTTCGTCAAGACGAGTCCTTCTCGGTACGAGTGCCTGCTTTGTGAATGTCTAGAGCCAAGCTGTTTATAGCTCAGCTGAACAATAAAAATTACACTTTTAATTACACATTCAGTGGATCCTGCGGGGCTGACAACTTGTGCCCCCGTATCCAAACTTCAAAATAAAAGTCCACCTCGTGGTTTGCATTAAAAGGGGATTTCTGCTGCAGACACAGATGCTTTACATCTGAGCATCGTGGCGTAGTTCTTGCTGTCGATATAGGGGGACAGATAGAGAGATAGAGAGACTTTCTGCTCAGGCATGCAGTGCAGGCACCAGAACAGGCAGCATGGGAAGGGAAGAGACCTGTGAGACAGGTTCTTGGACCAGAAGGCTACTGGAACACTTAGCAAAAAAAAGACCTGAATACGTATATGAAGAGCCCAACCATCCCATGCATGTGTTGTATCTGCGAGCGCTTTACCTCCGCCACCTTGAGAAACTCTGAAAGCTTGGTCATCCTGATCAGAAACCTCTTGTATATTTCCAGCGCCTCTTTGCATTGATTCTTCTTCATATTAAAATATTTCTCTTCGAAGAGAAGGGGAAAAGTCCATTTAGAAAGAAACACTTTTAACACAAGGCAAAGACAAGGACCCATTGAGGTTGTAACCTGCTCGGATGAAGGTGAACAATTTACCTAGCAGATTAATCACACCCTCGTTGTAAGCAGCGAAGATTCGGATAGAGTCCTTGAAGAGCAGCGTGAAGGCACAATTCATCACCCCATTGGTCAAGTCATTAGAGCTGGCCTGGGGGAACAAGAAACGCTTATTTTTCTCTTTTTCATTGTTCTGATTAACCTGCCGTTCCTAAAATAAACCAGATTATTCACCTGCCGAAACATCTGCAATGATATGTTTTTTTTAAACTAGGTCTCAATTCAGCAGAGTCCAGTTATAAAAGATCTTGAGTATTTTACAGTTTTTAGGCTCAAAAAACACCAAGATATGTGAAACTCCTTATTTATGAGGGTTTATATAAAACATTTTGTGGTATAAAAATGCAATTTAAAACCTCAACATTTCAAAATGCAACATTCAGCATCTAGTACCTTCAGCATCCTGCAGATGGCGATAACGCCACGTCTGCCCAGGAAATTAACCACGGTAAAAAAGATGCCAACTTGCCGCACACAATGTAACAAGTAAAGAGTTCTGATACTCAATCAAAAATGTAGTCAATAATAGAGATTAAGAGATTGAGCTTCCTGACTGAAGAATGGGTTTCTCAGGTTCCTCCAGTCTGAGTCAAGATCTGAATCTTTAAATCCTTTGAGTGATTCATGAACCATTTATTCACTTAGAGTGAGTCTTTCTATTGACTTGAAATTAGCAATTCTTCATAGGATGTGAGTCGTTCATTGCCTGTTGAGTCATTGGTATCATACATCAAATATGTAAAAGTTTGATTTAGCTCATGATTTAGCTTGACTGAATCCACTACTTTCAGAACCCTGCAGATGGCGATATCACCTCATCCGCCCATGAAACTAACTGCAATAGAAAAAAATGCTGACTTCTAACAATGACAATATAATGAGTAACAGTAGAGCACACGTGTGTGCTTGTATTCTTCAACCAAATTTAGATTGCAATCAAAGAATAGGTCATTTATCCAAATGTATAAGAACAGAAGCGTTTCAGAACAGAGTCTCAGAATATTTTGGTCCAGGCAAATCACCCAAACCTCCATTTGCAATACATACCTCAAAATCCAAAAGGGCGTCCAGCTGATTCTGAATGACCGGCAAAGTCTTCAGCAGCTTTTCTATGCTCATGGTGCGCATCACTCCGTCCGTCCTGTTGGGAGATTTTCAAAGTCATGAGGTTCAACCGTCAAGTCCGTCAATCTCGTGGGTTCAAGAAAACGTACAGTATTTTACCACAAAATATCACATTTATAATCTCTGGGTCATTGTGAAATCTTTCTCACCCTCTCTTCATCTTGGTAAAGTCCACCGCGACGAGCCTGTAGGACAGTGCCCTCTCCGTCAGGTACCTGCTGTAACGTCTAATGTAGATGGACATATCGTAACCTAGAAAACACATCGCCATTATTCATCGCACACACAAATGCCTAATTTAAATACCAAAGGTTGAATTATATAAAGCGCAAGACAAAGAAAAGCGTACCTTGTAATGCGCCTTTATCTACGAAATTATTCAAGTTAAAGAGTGTGCTTCTTGATGCAAGGTACTGGATGAATCTCTGAAACGTAAGAGAATGTGGCTCGAGGATTGCAAATCTGTGTCATGGTACACAACCGTAAAAACTGTATGATCCCAATCTGTGTTGATGTGGGTTATACACGTATCTAGTTTATGTAATGAGTCTAAATCTAGACTGTAAAAAACATTCTTGTAAATGTACATATTTGTAGATATTTTACAGCAGTTTACAATTTACTCTTTGCCGAAAACTGTGTACATAGGGAAACTTGAAGGTGTATATTATTATTATAAGCATGAACTATTTTGGTTCGTTTTTGATGCCCAGGTAGGGTGACAAACAGGCGAGGGGGGCAGAGGCAAAATCTTACCTCGTTGCCGTACATCATGAGGTGGTGTGTAGTGATGAGAGCTTTGAAGACCACCACCCAGCTCTGATTCGCTGTCCTCTCAAACAACGTATCAGCCAGGTGAGGTATATTCACGTTCAGCTCATTGGTGCAGTGCATTAGATCTGCAGGCGACGAGGGAAAGAAGCAGAAACTGAGATTTAAAAAGCAAGGGTGGAGGAATAAGTTGTCATAGAGCTATACAAGCATGTCAAGAATACGTCGATGTTTTATTATATGTTGTTCAAACCAAACGCATCTTGCACTCTGAAATAACACTGGAATAGATTGAAATAGATTTTCCGGATGGCTCGTCTTGTTTTTATTTCCCTAATTAACCACTTAGGAAAAAAAGTATTTTGTTGATGTTTTTGCTTTATCTGCTTGCTGTCTATCTCCGCCCACAGGACTTTTACAATTACATGACAAGCTTTATTAATAACCAAAAACAAAACCACAATCAAATAAACACACACACACAAATACACACATCTAGTTATTATTGGAAATGGAAAGAAATGTAATTTTGACGTGCACTGGAAAAGAGCTCATTCAGACAGCAGTCTTAACTGAAAGGTTATTTTTCCATTTGAGATCTGTGTAATTGGGATGAATTCTCTTAAGGATGAGAGACGCACGAGGGAAAACAAACATTGGATTTAGTGATCACACCATTCAGGATTAGCCGTGGCATTTAAATGTATAAAAAAGATATCTGTATAAGACTGGCATCTAAAAGGATTTGTTCTAAATGCCTATAATATTAACTCGGGGTTAACCTCAGTGGTGCTAATAAAAGACATTTCAGCAGATAAAACACACGGCAGATGCTCAAGTGCACCAGGAAAGGCAAAAATCACAGCCTACAGTGGTATTGACAGATGTATAATGAAACACCTAAGCCATAAACATCACTGCATTGATACTGCTGTCACCTTCAATGACTCAGAGGAGACCGAACGCACAAGTCAACCCATACACACCAACAGCGAGGCTGGAGAATTGAAATAACGGATTAAATCACGTTTTCCCGCATTCGAGCCAGTGTTAATCATGATGCACCCTTGACGTAGCCAGGTATAATACAACACAACACAACACAACAGACAAAGGTTGTTGACGTAAATGCATCATTTTCATAGACCAACGAGCACCACGCATGGCATTGGATATGTAGAAAAACGTACTGCCGTAGGAATAATGCACATCTAAAGCACGCGCGTAAGGGCGCGAGATCGCTGTCGTATGCAAATGAGTGCGCGTATCAATCACGCATTCTAATGCGCGTGATGTCCACACGCGCGTGAACGTGACACGGTGACCTTCAGTTAATTGATGAAATGAACTCCATAACGGGTGTCCAGAAACCGCTCACGAGAATCATTTCAATGTCATCGGCTGCCCGATAAATAACGTGTGGCCACACATGACAGCCGCCACACAAAGCCGAAAACACCGTGACATTTCGCCGCGTTTCTCGCTTTCAACCTACAATCAAGGTGCTTCTTCTTGGGCGCGCTGACTTCGTGCGTCGTGGCCTTGCACACGGCTTTGCTGATGGCAGATCCGGTCATGCTGTGCTGAGCCGCGGCGATCCGGTCCGTGATGGATTGTCCCGACATATTACGATTCTCAATCAATCGTCTCTCAAACAGATCTATACTCTGCAGGGGTGTGCGGCAGTCGTTCTTGCTGAGAGCGCAACCCTGATGCGAACCGGACACGGGCGAGGATGCTCTGACATTCAGATAAGCTGGAACGATGACAATATAACGACCGGTCGTTACTTAAATACGCTCTTCACAGCACGCGCACGGAGAAGAAGAGAAAAAAAGGGACGCCGTGTTACTCGCAAGCCTCCGGTTGTGCCGGTTAACCATGTGTTTGCTGTGCGAATGGCGCTAACGGAGATCGCTAGGAACGAACGCGGACGAAAACGAAGTCTCCGCCGGAGCAGTGTCGACGTCTAATGCGGCGAGAATCTCGTCCGGACTCACGAGCGTGTTGTCGGTGGATAACGGAATTTGATCCGGAGCATCATTTTCACATTCCTTCGGCGGCCGTTCGCGTTATATAAGTCACCGCTCTAGTGAGAATGTTCAAATAGTGCATGGAAAATCCGTCTTAAATGGCCGGGCAGTGCAGGTCGCCGATGGAAAAATTCTATCTCTCCGATGACATCTTTGATGAAGCTATAATTCCAATCTGTTATAGTTAACAGTCGGACGGATCAGCGCAAAATGGCAGGATCAGAATCAGGTGACTGGAGAAGGGGGGCGATTGGCCTATGTCAGAATATCTGGGGTGGGCACCTTAAGGTGGAATTTCACCAGCCTACATAAGAATGCATCCGACGGCCATTTCAAAGTCTTTAACGGTCGCTTCTTCCCAACGTACAGCCTTGAATTCCGCATAACTGTAATAACATTCAGACACAAGATGGAGTGTAATTACATGCCGTGGTTTATTTGTAATTATCCACTTTTTTGCAGCAAAACTGCGCATCAGAACAGGCTTTTGTATACACATGTATTGTACAGCATTAATAGCTTATTTTATGGCAGGATAATGCATGATGAATAGCTGGCTAAATATATTTTAGCCAAAATCCCCACTCTAACCTGAATAAAGCAAAAGAATAAAGTGTTAAAATAGATCAAAACTTTGTATGGTATATCACATGTTCTTCCCCATCCTTTTGATGCTTTTTTCTTGGAAAAATTGCCGTTATTTCCTAGAAAGGTGCTCATTTTTGAACTCTTTGATGTAACTGTTTAATTGTCCCCTCAAACAAATAATACAAAGAATGCTACATCACTATCTTTATTTTCTCTCATATTAAAAGGCTAAGATTTTGAACACGTGGCACATCGTGTTCGAACTCGGTCTTTGGTGTTGTTGTTGAGGCCGGGCAGGGTGACCACATCTGGGTCTGTGTTGCTTAGCGTACAGTCCTCGTGAGATAAAATCTGCTCCACTAGAAATTTAGCCGCAGCCTCTACGTTTGTGTTTTCCTGCAAAGAAGATGAAATAGAACTATAAACAACTTGTATTCTCATTGCACCGTAAACAAAATTCCTTGGAATATACCTGGATATTTCACAGTTAAGTGTAGAATTTTACAAGAAATTACAGACAATAAGAGCGTTGTGCTTTAAAATAAAAACACAATTTTATGCGGTAATTGGGGGGGGGGGCAGCATGTAATCATAATTTGCAAGAAGACTATACAAAGCTTTTAAATGGAAACTTTTTATAGTTAACATCTCAATATTTTGTCACTAAACATACGCATTTGGGTGTAAAGTTCACCACTGTTTCTGCTGCATGTGGGTAAAACTTTAATCATGTGACATTAATCCCAGAACAATGCTTGCCATGGTTGTTACAGCAAATGCGTCCAGATTATTGGCGACACAAAGACCCGTGAATAGCCTAGTTAGGGCTTAAAAGCTGCACTGAAATATAACTAGAGCCTTTATAAAAAGCCAAATCAAAAAATGAAAAGAACAGTCATAAAATGATCCAGAGTTAAAGTGTCGGAGACTATAAGCTGTAATTTGTCCCCGGACCACTTTATGACACTATCTGCCATTTGTGCATCATTCTTTTTTATACGGCAGTGTGCAGCTCATTAAATCGGGATTGCAGACAGTAAACCACTGCATTTCTGCTAATGAGTACATGGCATTCTTGTTGTGTTTGTGAAAGCCATCCAACACGTTCCATTTTCATATTCCTAACACATTCGAGCAACTAAAACAGTTATTATTCACTAAAAATTAAACTGAAAATTAGCACAGTTTTGTATGCCATTTGTAGAAACATAAGACAAGATAAGAGTAGGAATTAGAGACTGGTTCTGAAATCCACAAAGCAGCATCCCCCTCACCTTGGCCGATGTCTCGAAACAGCCCACAAATCCGTTCTCTTTGCAAAAGGCATCAAGTTTTGGAATCTGGGAACGCAAGCCCTCACGTGATTGGTCTGATTTGTTGGCCAGAAGCACAGCTGGAACAGGTCTGCCATTGCTGAGAGCGACCTTTAAGTCAAGGTCATCCTTCCATTTCAGCACTGCATCAAACGTGGAGGTTCTGGTCACGTCAAAGACTATAAGCGCTCCCACGGCCTCTCGGTAGTAAACCCGTGTCATGTTCCCATAGCGCTCCTGTCCTGTTTGACACCATAACAAGACAACATTTAGATGGAGACAGATTTTTATTACTTACACTTGCTGTTATTCTTTTTATTACAAGAAATTTAAAAATGTTTTGGTTTTTCAGCGTCTTTCTTTATTTTTTTACAATGTCATTCTGTACTTGTCAATGATTTTGTACTTAAATAGCAAAAACTGCATCTAATATACACTATACTTTATACACCAATACTATTTATTACTATTTTAAGTCAGCAAGATACAAGGGAACCGGAGGGTGTAGAGAAATAGCAGAATTGAGAGACTCGAACAAAAGAGGTGGACAGAGTAAGTGAGAAGTGAGAAAGACAGAGAGAAAAAAAGAGTGGATATAGAGCAAGACCGATTGGGAGGAGTAAATAGCGAAAATAAAACAGTGAAAGTGAAAGAGAGAGGATGACACAGAGACAGATAGTGATGGAGTGAGTGAATATGAGACAGAGTGAGTGATAGATAATGAGTGAGTGAGAGAGAGAATGTGTGAGTGTGAAAGAGTGAGTGTGTGAGAGAGTGAGCGAGGGGATATGTGAGAGTGAATGGATGAGTGAGAGAGTGAGTGGGGGTGGAGGGGCGGCACTGGATTATTAGCTGCAGGATCTACCTCAAACTCTCATGTGACTTTTAACACAAGAATGAGACCAGCTGAGATTAACACAATACACATTCCTTCCCATAACGTCTCCTGGAAGACAATTATATATGTACAGCAATTTGTGATATAAATCTGTGTTTAAAAAAAATCTATGAATTCGGACTTTTCCAACTAGAGCATTCGGTCAATACACGAATGAACGAATAATTTGAACTTAAAAAAAATAAAGTCAAAGAGAAAGTGGTGAAAATGAATGTAGTGAAACAGAACAAACACACATATGCAATAACTTACCTGCTATATCCCATAATTGCATTCGGACCACCGTCTGACTGTCCCATTGAATAACTTTAAGAGCAAAATCCACACCGATTGTTGCGCGATAATGTTGAGAAAATATTTGATGCACATATCGTTTGATAATCGAAGTTTTTCCGACTCCGAGATCGCCGATCACGAGAACTTTAAACAGATGTTCTTTCTGCATGACTGCTGACAATTAAACCACAAGAACGAACGAATAGTATCTCAAATGAGACTTGTGGTACAGTATGCAGCATATGAGTTCTTAGCGAAAAAGTAGTAAGATCATAACGTCATGACAACACGGTGTTGAACACAGTCGCTTGATATAAAAAAAAATACTCATTTGCACTTTTCTCACGCGTAACAGAAAAAAAAATTCGACGTAGACTAGATAGCAAGCACCAGACTGAAAATAATTACATACAAGACACGCCCACATATACTCGTCACCGCCACGCCACGCCTCAAACGTTTGATTAAACCTTCGTAAAATATATTTTTGTAAAAATGTAATTTGTTCGAGTCCGGATGTGTTTCTGGAATTAATAGTTTTGTATTTACAATGTTCAAAACACCACTGTATTGCTTCATTACATAAATTATAAGTTTAAACATGTCTGGTATTACGATTGTCTAAAATATCATTACACATTTTAAATAACGACATTATCAATAACGTAAAGTCAATAAATGTAAAGTTTTTTTTCAGTTCTTATGAAAGAAAATAAATAAATAAAATGCACAGTTTGGGGAAAATTAGTGACACACGTAACACTAAAGTGTTAACTGTCGCCAATTATTTCAAGGCTACTTATTTTTTCTTGTTTGTCATCCTTTCACGCACTGAAGGCTCAAGTTTTGATGCACTCGCTCACAGAATTAAATCCCACCGGAAGTAACCGAGATTCACGAGTGCGCCTTTTGAACAGGTTTTACGGTAGGGGTGCTGATGAGGGATGAGTCAGGTTATATGATGCTGATGATACTGCCATTTCATCGGCACGCTTGCACAAACATCTCTTTATCCATTATAATGAGGCCTAAACTAAACATCTTCAAGTAAATGGGCCTCCTGAAACTGCTTGGTTTTGAAACCGGGACACCGCGCCATTACGGTCAGTCGTTATTTTCCCCGAATTATTAACCGGAACAATAGTTGCACAGTGGCCGAAATAAAACACGAGGATTTTTGGAGCTCTTGCCCGGAACGTGGCGGTGATGAACGATTTAAGATCTAAAGAACGCGAAGAACATGAGGCTTTCCGTTGACAGACATTGAAGAGAAGCAAATGGTAATTATAAATTTATATTATTTAAATATATATATATCCTTTAAGTGGATGTAATGCAAATGTTTATCCTGATATAGTCGCTTAACAAACGTGAAATTGATTATTGGTATGCTATTAATCAGGCCGTGCCAAGTGTTTATTCATCATACGATATTATAATTTGGAAAAGATTATTGTGTTCAGATCAAAATCAGAGTAATATTCAACCAACGAGATTGTAAACGGGCATACTAAAGTGTCAGATAGTGTCATATATAGTAGCAGATAAGGCTTGCACAGTTATAGTAAAACATTTATGGTCTCCATTAATATGTGATTTACGGTAAATTGACACCATAGTAATGCTCTAAAAAATATGCTTTTATTAGGGCTTTTTTTCCCAATTATATTTAGTCTTTAACAGGAAGTAAAATGTCAAGCCATATGTTAAACCACTGTAATTAACACTGGGCAATTAATAAAAATGTGATGTATTAGGTATATTAAATTCTCAAAATAAACGATACATTTTCAGAGAGGGCAAGATATGGAAGCTATATGGCTGTACCAGTTCCGATTGATCGTCATCGGCGACTCGACAGTGGGGAAGTCTTGCTTGATCAGACGCTTCACAGAAGGACATTTCGCTCAAGTGTCTGACCCGACTGTCGGTGTGGACTTCTTCTCTCGTCTGGTGGAGATCGAACCAGGCAAACGCATCAAGCTTCAGATCTGGGACACTGCTGGACAGGAAAGATTCAGGTCGATGGGATTTTATTGGCATTTAAAGTTACAGTATTTAAACGTGCAGCCATGAAGATGCCGTAAATTACATGTGTTTGGGTGCCAGCTTTGTAATATATTCTCATTATTGAGTTGGAAGTCGAATTGTGACCAGAAGGTTGTAGGTTTGAATCCCAAAATGTATATGTATCTGTCTATTTAACTATCTACCTACGTTCATGTCTGGCCAAATATTAAAGTCTTTAGTACCTAAAGTCTCAAAATGCGGCATCACACTGTACTAGTGCATGAATCACTGCCATCCGTTCCTGTTTGTCCTTGGCATTTTATTAGCCTTCCTACTTGACGTTTGTTCCTCGTTTGGTTCTAGATCCATCACAAGGGCTTATTATCGCAATTCCGTGGGTGGCCTTTTGCTTTTTGACATCTCGAACCGACGCTCCTTCCAAAACGTCCACGAGTGGCTGGAGGAGGCGCGCAGCCACGTGCAGCCGCACAGCATCGTGTTCCTACTGGTCGGACACAAGTGTGACCTGGAGCAACAGCGGCAGGTCAGCCAGCAGGAGGCGGAGAAAATGGCCGCCGCGTATGGCATGCGCTACGTGGAGACCTCAGCCCGTGACGCCATAAACGTCGAGCGGGCCTTCACAGAGCTGACACGTGACATCTTTGAGCTGGTTAAATGTGGAGACATCACCATTCAGGAGGGCTGGGAAGGCGTCAAAAGCGGCTTCGTGCCCAACATGGTGCATTCATCTGAGGAAGTCACCAAGCGCGATCGCCGCTGCCTATGTTGAGCCACTGGTGCTTCATGCTCTTTTAATCCAAAATGTTCTTCTCCCTTCGACTGGAGTCCCACTTATTGTTTTCAGCTTTCAAGTACGATAATGCTCAAAGCTTCATGGTCTAATGATGGCCTGAGATCAGCAGCAGCATCATCATCTCCCGGCCTGCCGAATGGTGGAAGATGAACCAGGAAGTGCACACTGCTTTTCCAGACTTTGACGTCTTTTCTCACGCAAAACAAATGTCAAGTTTTCACCAGTAGCTCCAATTAATAACTGACCATTATAGAGCATGTATGCTATGATGTTTTCCTCCCAGTTTACAAGGTTTTCTCCTTTATTCCTAACATTTTTAAAACAAGTTAAATCCATGCATTTTTGTTAAAGTGAAATTTGAAATAGTTTTATTTATTAATTTACCATCTAAGAATCTCGTTTTATGAGATTTACAATTGTTGCTGACATTTCACTACATCCTTTCCAAATGTATTTTTTTTATTTTATTTAAACCTGACAATGTTCGAGTTTTTTTTTGTCACAATTTTATGATTGTTGCCCATCATTTGAGAAAAACTTTTTTTTACTTACACTAATCCAACGCCATTTATAGAAATAAAATGACTATTTATTGATCATGTGGGAGAAGAGACGACCTACTAATAAAACAACTTGCAAAATATATGGTATGCTTGTATTCATGCAAATTTAAAATCAAGATTTCTGACAGAACAATTTTAAAAAAAATTTTTTTTGAAAAAAAAAAAAAAACTACAAGGTAACTTTGGAAAAAAACAAAAAGAAATACTAAAAAGCAAAGTATTTTGTTATACTTTGTAGATAAAATAAATATTTGCAGTAAAAAAAATTGATATTCTGAAAAAAAGCCATTGAATTAAAAGAAAAAGGCATGTGAACTGTAAGTGTTGATATGTAACAACAAGAAGATCTAGACACCGATAAAACACTGAAACGTTTACGTCTGCAAATGTTACATGTTTGATACATGTAAACAAAATCACTTGAGAAAACACGAAGCAGAACACTATATAAAAATACGCTTCTATTTAGACATTAATACACTTAATAAACTAAAACACTGCCGGTTTAAAAATAATTTCAGTTCTATATCATTCTGACAGCGAGCCAGTAAACAGCAGCAGTTGCTGAAGTAAACTCATCTGAATCTGATTAGGTTAGGCTGAAAAAAAGTTTTTGTAAAAATTCAAAAAGTTGAATCTTTGTTAAAGACAAAAAAAAGCATAACCGGAAAAATATCAAAACTCTTAATTGATGTAAAACACCAAACCACTTCATGACACTTTACACAAAGAACAAAAATATATGTGACAAAAACTCAACAGCAGAGCTGCCAAGAACACTTTTCAAATACAAAAAGAAATAAAGGAAAAATCTTAAAATCTTAAATCGTTCTTCACCAACATCTACAAAAATTGTATTTTGAAGTGTTGTATGTTTCAGTCTGAATAAAGCCTAGAAAACAGTTTCAGCTGGAGCACGTCTATAAAAATCGTTTTCTGTCAAGAATGAAAGTGTAAACAATATAAACCATGACAATCTGTCTAAACACGTTAAGATATTATTGTCATAACATCTTAAAACATTCAGTGTCCAGTGTACAGTTATTTTAGAAACGTTTCGTGATTTTTTTTAATTAGGGGAATAAACCGGGGAATATACGATTCACCCTTTAGATAAAATAAAGTTTATTTATCCCACTGAGAAATTTTTTTACGAAATGCTACGCTAATGCTAGCAAAGCTGGCGTCGATAATTATTCCCGAATCCTTACTCGTAGTTAACTCCTACTTTTAACTCCTCCTACTACCACAAATAGCTTTATCTGAGAAGCACAGCACTCGCCTGCAATACGTCGATTGCGGAAACTCTGATTTTTATTATTCGGCGCAGGGTCTTTATTTATTGTATTTTCCTTAATTCGAACTTTACCCGGAGCCATAATACTGCCTTAAGGTATTGTCTGCGCGCGCCTCTGTAATGCCTTTTGCATTCTGCACACGCACCACCAGAGGGCGCTGCAGTCGAACTTTCAACTTCACGCCGGAATGACACAAGAACGGGAAAGAGACCATTTTAGAATCAGCTCGAGGCCCAAAAGCGTTGCAAGGGGGTGAATGTCCCTTCTCACGTTGTAGAAAATACCCTGTGCGCGTTCAGCCAGGCGATGCGGCCGTTACAGTACTAGTGATCACAGCAGAAACCGCAGGGACATTTGTTCTACAGCACTAGAAGCCAAAACTGCACATCGACCTCAGATTCCTTCAAGAACATTTGTGAACTTCTTGACAGGATGACTCTTATTTTGTTTTCGGGGATTTTCTCAACAATGGGCATGATTACTTTCACATTCAGTAGATGTAAGGCAGGAAGTATGAGATGGCCTTAGGTTTTCTTTCCCAATCAGGGATAAATTATTTCACTTTCCTCGGACTTGCGATAAATTACGCTCTTGTCCTTCAGGGGCTTCTCGTGGTTGCTCATGCCTCCTGTGCTGTTCCTGATTCCGTAGAAAAAGTAGATGGCGAAGCCTAGGAGTGGGAGGACTGGTTAGACACAGGATGGCGTCTCAGCGAGAGGCTGCAGATGAACAGATGTACTCACCGACCGCCATCCACACTGTGAAACGGCACCAGGTGGCCACGTCCAGCTGCATCATGAGATAAATGTTGACAAAGATACTGAACAGAGGCAGCCAAGGCAACAGAGGAACCTGCAGGGAGGAAAAAAAACAAGATAAATGCATGAATTCAAGATATTTACATTGCAGATGCTTGTGTTTTGCATTATCGACTGGAGCTTCAGGGCGAGTTCAAGGCTTGTTTGGTTGGCTGGACGTGAAGTGTGAATGCAAAGAAATCTCAGTCGGAACTAAACATGGAAATCATTGGGACTTTCTGTTACGTTTCCTTATAGGAAGTGACTGAAAAGACGCAAAAGAATGCAGTTGTTTCCTCAAGGTTTAGCCAAAAGACGAGGGTATTCATACGTTCTTCTCGTGCCATGTCATGTCAAGTAACAAAAAAAAATGTATTTTGTTCCCCTTTGAGAATTTCCAGACAGTGTTTCGCTTGCAAAAAACGCAGATATTTTAAACTAGGACAGAGAGCTGGTCACGATAGTCGCATGACAGCCAAGCACGTTTATTGGAAAATGCACTTGAGAGAGAAACGTTGAGTAGAAATGAGGAAACGACAAAAAAAAGTTGAGAGAGTGACTTTAAGCGAGAGACTTCAATTAATCTAAATGAAAATAACAAACGTCAATTGTGATAGCTCAAAAAATATATTTGATAATTGAAACGAAGAAGCTCGTGAACGAAGAATTCACTGGATGAAGGTGAAAAGAATTGGACGACAAAAGCCAAATCAAAGTCAATGGGGGGAAAAAAAATAAAAAAAAAAGTTTAAAATTGCACTTTAGAATATGAAACTTTGAAGATGAGAAGACGAACCAATGGCACACGTTTAGTAAGAGAACGTCAATTCTACAATAAACAAGGACGTTTAAAAGATGACTCCCAATCAAAGTCAACTGGAAGAAAAAAACATTTCGACCAAAAATGGCATTAGAATAAAAATATGAATCAAGAACAGGAACTTAACAATGAGGATCTGTTTGGTTCAGTACAATACAAATAAATTATCAGACACCTTGTTGAAACTTGAACTAGTTTAACTAGACTCATCTAGAATTTCTAGCACTTTCACAACATAAAAAGCACCTTATCTCTGAATTTAAAAAATGAAATTAAAACCCATGTGTGTTGACCGACTGCCACTTCTTCGGCCTAGTGTGCTTCTTTATATAGCTTTGTGTGAAGCATTTACGCTTTCCTTCGGTGGGCAAATTACGCCCAAGGCTCCTAATTTTGTAAGTCGGCCAAAATGACTGTAAAGTGCAGTAAACTGTATGGTGAACAAGCCCGGAAGCATAACACAAAGCATTTAACAAAGGAAAGCAAAGTGACACTGAGGACATTTCAGCTACCTTGAAGGTGAGAGCTTCTTTGCTCTCCGGCTGTCTCCAGATCACAATGACGCACATGGAGCACAGCACGCCAAGGGTGACAGAAATCACCACCCACACGATCTCACAATTCAAGATGGCTTCCAGACGCAGAGACAGGACCATGCACAGCACGGTTATCAGGAAGGCTACAGAGAGAAAAAAAACAGAAAAAACAAATCAGTATCATCCAGGAACTTCACTGAGATCGTAAAAGCCGAACACGTACAGATGACAGCGGTTGTGACGTAGACGATAGATCCTGAAACTTCAGTCGGAGAGTCTTTGGATGGGACCAGGAGGAGCTTGAAGGAGAACTTCTCAATCCGGGGAGCGTCATCCGTGTCGGGGCTGAATTCGTCACCGCTGTCTCCATACACCGCCACTTTCTCACCGCCGACGTTCTCCATCAGCTTCTCAGTCTGACTGGACGAGCTCAGATTCCCGGGCTGATATCTGCCGACACACACACTGGTCAGACTGTGTGTTTGGTGTAATGTATGCTTTAAAAAAACACAACCTACCTGAGGATAAGCACACACACAGCCACCAGCGAATACGCAAGCAGAGTCCCGATGGACATGAGGTCGACCAGCGCGGCCAAGTCAAACAGAAAAGCCATGAGCGCTGTGGGAACAACAAACATCAACCCGTCAAATCCAGTCACAGTCCATCATTCTGGATTCTGAGTATTTACTTTGAATATGCAAAATACACACATGTTAAAATCCAGATTATTCTAATTTATCCTATGAAGGCGAAATTGTAGTCAACCAGCAGCAATGAAAATGCAATTATACAATAAGTGTAAAAAAAAAAAAAAAAAAANATATTTTTATTTAGAAGAGAACAACTCATTTAACTTAAAGAAAATATTGAAAAAAATGGTTTCCAAATGTGCAAGTCTTTTTTACCTAATTATAATAATAATAATAATATAATAATAAAAATAATAATTTACCTTATTATCAGGACAAAGTGACTGTTCAGGAAATGTGCGCTTCATAATTGTGGTAAAGTGTTCAATTAATCGAGGTTTGGATTTAAGGACAAATCACCTAGCCCTAATGAATAATACAATAACATATATGTATGCACACCATATACAAATTTTATTGTGTATAGACACACACAGTATTATTTCACATATCACACACATTTTCTTTCTGAATTATAAGACACAGTTCATTATGAAACATCTTTTCAAATTTTAAATGCCCCTTGCAATCCCAAAAAGCATTTACATTTGTTTTCCACCCACATAAACCACAATATATTACCTGCCACTATTCCAGAGACTATGGTGGCCAACAAAGGAGTTCTGGTTCTCTTGTTCATCCTGGACAGGGAACGGAAAAGCAGCCCGTCCTCTGCCATAGCGTAGATCACTCGAGGCATGGGAAACATGGAGCCTAACAAACTACACAACAATGCCGATGATTACACGGAAAAGCGTGCAATGCGACGTAAAGCAATCTCTTTTATGCAATCGCTCACCTTGTAGAGAGTGCGCAGAGTGAACCCATTGCTACAATGTAGCGTGCTGGTGCCCAGCCCACGTAGCTGAAGGCCTCGGGCAGCGGGCTCTGGGTGTTCAGCTTGTAGTAGGGCATCATGAGAGTCAGAGCAGCCGACACGCCAAAGTAGGCAAAGAAGCAGATAAGAAGCGAGGCCACAATGCCGACAGGGATTGAACGCATCGGGTTTTTGGCTTCCTCGCCTACAGGAAAGCACAAGGTCAAACGATGTACATATGGGTGTGATGTTCATTCCTCCATGCTAGTTTTCCATAATCGCAGCATTGACGTACTTGTCGTAGCAATGCAGTCGAATCCCACAAAGGCGTAGAAACAGGTGGCGGCACCAGATAAGACGCCGCTCAGGCCAAATGGAGCGAAACCTCCACTTCCAAACACCTCTTCAATCTTCCTGCAAAAACAAGCCAGCAGGAGTTAAGCCGCGTGCAATTTGCACAGCCAATTTAAAGCGCTTTCTTATCTCACAGCAAACTCACTTCTGATCTGTGATATTTGTTTCATTGACAAAGCCTTGATAAGTGAGGTTCCAGTTAGCAGTATCACCCTTCACAAAGCCAGAGATGATCACAAAAGCAAGAACTACAAGGTTGATCCCGGTGAAGATCTTGTTGACCAGAGCCGACTCGCTCACACCGAAAGCAAGCAGACCTGGGGACGGACAAAAGATAAAATCAAAATCACTGCATTATTGATAAATGTAGTGATAAATAATACACACACAGGTGTAGTTTNCTGGGTTGGAAAACGGGACCCACACCCAGGATTGGTGGCCAACAGGTGTAAAGAGCACCTGAAAACCATAAAAACTTGAGTAAAAGTACATAACAAGAAATCGCACGTATCTCACCGGTCAGTAGAAGAATAAGAACCAGGGCAAAAACATCCGGATATTCTGCAAGAACATTCCCAGGAACCTTCATGGACATGAAAGTCCGAAAGAAGTCGGAGATCTTCTGCTGTATCAAGTTGTCAAACGTGGAACTCCAGGCGCGTGCCACACTAGCAGTTCCTGAAAACAAAATTTGCTTACTAAACTGAACCACGGGTCAAGACCATTTTCAGTGGCTATCACACTCACCTATTACATAAGAGAGGATGAGGTTCCAACCCGTGATGAAGGCCCAGATTTCTCCCACGGTCACGTAGCTGTATAAATACGCAGAGCCCGTCTTGGGAACCCGCGCACCAAACTCAGCGTAGCACAGTCCAGCCAACATGGAAGAAAGCGCCGCTATAAGGAAGCACAAGACGATGGCGGGTCCGGCCTTCTCCCTCGCGACCTCTCCGGCCAGCACATACACCCCAGCTCCGAGTGTGGAGCCCACCCCCAGGGCCACCAGATCCAGTGTGGACAGGCACCGCGCAAACCGGGTCTCCTCCACTGACAGGTCCAGCATGCGACGCCGCAGGAGCTTTCGTCCAAAAGATGCCACTTTGTTCGCCATTGTGATGCTGAAGTGGTGAAAATCTGGCCTTTGCTTGTGGTTTACGGTTCTGTTGAAAGAAAAGAGGATTTGCGCATATTAATGTCCGAGCAGTTGCTGAACGATATTACATCATAAAGTTTTCACTGGTTTGTCAGGACATGACACGTTTTGCTCTCAGCCACACATACGTTGTGCAAAAAACCTGTTGGCAGACTGGAGCGAACAGTGATTCACTGGGTTTTAACCTCATTAGAGAGAATTTCATGAGTACAATGAGTTCTGTGTCCCAGCCCTCGAGATTCCGGCCCTCTCATTAAACAGTTGGTAATGGGTGCTTATAAAAATGGAATCCATCACAAACTGATCTAGAAAAGCATCGTTGCTGTAGAAAAGGTCAAGTCACTCACTTTACAAAAGTGTTTCGTCCTTTTGTGTTGTTCTACTCATTAGCTCCTTGTGAATAAAAAATGATTTGCAGAACTAAAAACCGAATAGTGAATAGATTTGTTAAATACCGTATGTCCATTTTTCCATAAATTGG
>SOMO01000332.1:141353-158296 GCA_028128575.1 Paedocypris carbunculus
AAAAGAAATATTACACAAACAAATCCTAATGACAAATTCATTATTTTACAATTGAATAAAATAATGTTTTTAAATATTTTATAATGTATCATAAAATGATACATTTATTTAGGATGTGCTATTAATAGTTTAAAAAGAAAACAGACATCCATTACATTTTGCACAGTTAACACACATTTTTAAGTGCACCTTCTAGTCTTAAAACTACAATACATGTGTAGACGCATTTATAATCCCTCACTGATGGGTCACTTAAGAGTCAATGACTATTTTTGCGACCCAACTCTAGTTCAGTTTTACTCCCGAGTCATTATTAGGAAACAGAAAAGATGTATTCAACTATGTTAAGGCCTTTTCATATGAAAAAATATTGTTCTTTTAGGGCGAAGGTGTTTCAGTTGTTACTCACATTCCTCATCCAGTCAAGACCTGGAAGCAACGGACATGGGATAATTAGTCAGCATATCTACGTCTTCTCAATCCACTTCTTTTATGGCCAGTGAAAACAAGTAGGAGGTCGTAAGAACATCAAGGAGGTCGTTAGATCAGAACCCGAAACAACTATCAGCTCGGCCAATCTCTTACATTCACTTAGAAAACCAGCAGGTGAACTTCAACTGGACGGGTCAAAGAGAACCGGCTCGGAGAATCAGTTAATCTGAGCGATTCATCTCAATGATCCAGTATAATGTCAAAACAACATTCCATGTAGATGTCACCAGTCTCTTACAAGAATCTCAATGCAAATTCCACATATTGGGTTTCTTCGGAGTAGGCAACCAAACTGTTGGCAATCGAAGACCTTGAGACCCTGAGGAACAAGTTTTGTTCCGTGCATCTTTTTTTATCCCTTTAGTGGTCCAACCAGTCTTTTTCACCCGGGGAAGGTTGGTTGGTTGTTTAACGGTTCTTTGAGCGAGATTCCCCCCTCACCTTTCCTTCTCTGTGGGTCAGCGTCTGTATTGACAGACTGCAGTTAGTTGGGTTTTTTTTTTTCCAAACAAGCTTCATTCGTTATTTTCTCTGTATATCTCTGTTTTAGTGTGGAGCAGATTTATGGGGTCAACTTAGTCAATATAACAAGGCCTTTCAGCTATTTTTAGACGCCTCATGATTTAACGGTTCTTTTGGTGATCGCTCTCGTTCCTTGCTGCACTTTTAGTCTCGGATGGATGAGCTGCAAAAGTTGACAGCCACATCTTGATAAGCGTGGAGTGATAGATCAGACTGAAATATGGGTGAAAGCTATGGGTTGCATTTGCATCTCATCCATCAAACCCCAAAAGTTTCACCAAATAGTCTGACAATAAATGTAGCCCAACATCCTCCTAGTTCCTTTCCTACACCAATGAATGTTTTGGTTTTCATCTTTATCAGTGGGAAACAGGTTCATAACAATGACACTGGAGCATGCTACATTGTAAAAATTGTGTTTATTTCAGCAAACACAGTATACTGTATATTACAATCGCACAAACACACACAAAACATTGAACAATTGACACATTGTGTAAAAATGTAAAAGTCAGTGCATTCATGTAGGCAAGAACAGGCTGAAGGTTTAACACACTTGAAATGCATTGGGGGGGAAAGAGCCTCGGGTTAATATTGTTCGCTTTCAACAACAAAAAAATGAGACGAATCAGCAAGTCTGTGAGCAGGTGAGAGTTCCCACGACGGTGTAAAGAAACCAACCTCCGTGTCCAATCCGACCTGCTGAGTAAGAGTCTTGCTTAGGTTGCAGGCCGTTGGTGAAGAGAAGTGCCTGCAGCCACAGGTCAGGTCCGACGACATCCATCAGTCTGCTACACCTCTGTTCCCTCTCGCGGATACAGCAGGTCGGTGGAGCCCAGTACGGGGTAGAGCTGGCTGGTGTACTGGTTGAGTAGGGATTCACTGTAGCTGTCTGGGAATGGAGTGGTGCTGTTGAGCGGAACTGGGGGAGGAAGGTGGCTCTCCCAGCTTTGGATGGCAGGGTTTGGCGAATATGGGCTACTTGCCCCGTTTGGTGAAGCTCTTTGGCTTCCAATCATAGAAGGAAGAAGACTCTCCCTGCCAATATCACCAGAGCCTGACGCTACGTCACTCATGTGGCTCAGGAAACCATTGAGGCAAGGACTGGTGTCTGCGGAGACTGGCGAGGTTCCTCTTTCGGAGGCATCGCTGGGCTCTTTAGGACTAGACACAGCAGAATCGGATCCAGAATAGCCTTTGCCTTCATCCTCAGGCAGAGAATCAGACTTCCTCTTCCTCTTGCGGCGAAAGTTGCCGTTGTCAAACATCTTTTCACAGTTTGGGTCAAGGGTCCAGTAGTTTCCTTTGCCTGAGAGGAAATAAGATTTGGTTGAAACATGGCTATTCTGTTTAGACAGAAACAAAGCAACTTCTGATTCAAACCTTTAGAGAAACGGTTCTCACCTGGATCGCTATCATCTCTGGGCACCTTCATGAAGCAGTCGTTCAGTGAAAGATTATGGCGGATTGAGTTTTGCCAGCTGGCTTTACTCTTGTTGTAGAAGGGGAAGTTGTCAGCGACGTACTGGTAGATCTGACTGAGCGTCAGCCGGCGGTTTGGAGCTCCATGTATTGCCATTGCGATGAGAGCAGAGTACGAGTATGGAGGCCTAACTAGCTTCATCAGATCTTCTTGGGAAGGCAGAGAGAACCAACTCAAGCTATTATCTGTAGCTCCAATCCCTCCTGAGGCCATGTAGGACTTTGTCATGCCGTAATGTTGGGCCGCTCCATTGAGACAGGGCGCCGCATTGAGACCCGGTCCGTTAAACCACAAGTAAGGGTTTGAGGTCTGGTTGGCGTATTCTCCAAAATCATAAGACGATGGCAGGGTTTGCTGTGGACTAGGCATCGGCGGAGAACTGTAGAAGTTGTCGCTGTACAGGCTAAACTCCTGGGATTCTTGCCCCATGTTGTGGTACTGAGGTGAAAGGGCTTGTTGTACAAAGGAGGTCATGCTTTCCTTCTCTCTCCTTTCGTTCTGGTCCCGGAGCCAAGAAAACGCTGGTTTCAGCTCTGCCGCTTCTAGACTAACACAGGTGGTTTGGTCAGGTGCACCACAGCCTTACACCTGTCTCACCTGAGCTTTTATACACAATGTGTACCACCCTCTCTGCTCTGATTGGCTGTCGTTGTCACACCTCAGCCCTCATTTGTTTAGGGATGGTGTGGCACCTCTGGGGGTTGATTTAGAAGGGGATCTGTTAATCTCCACAGGGAACTACACCAAATAGGTTTAAGGTAAAGGTAAAGTTTGGGTGAAATGTGTCAAGAAATTACATGTAGTTGATTTGAAAGATACCGTTTTATTACAAACACTACACAATGGTGCTGCCTAATGATAATTAAAAAAAAAAAAACTAATGAATAACAAGGATTAAAGATTTTGAACATCTCAAATTCTAAATGTTGCAATTACGTTGGTATGTTGAAACTGTATTATATTTTATTTAAAACTGTACAGCAGTTAATTGTGACAATCATATATTTTATTACTGTCTTTTCTTAATCCTAATTTTTAGACCGGATTGACATTATTGACATTGCATTACATTTTTTAACGTAATGTTAAAACATTGTAAACTTTTCTCACTGTTACATTGTAAAAATAAAGAGAATTTGACAATGTTACATCGCCCTTATTATGTAAATTAGAGTGTGCATTCCAAGGATGATTGAAGTTTACTGTGATACCTTTAATTATCAAACAAAAAAGAAAAAAAATGCAATGATTAAAAGTAATAATGAAGATAATTAATACGCATAATTTGTAGAATAGTATCTAAATTAGACAAATTAGGCAGAGAATAAAAATGTAAAATAAAAAAATATATATAATAAAACTAAAACAGAGGCTTTCAATATACAGACAGATCATATATTTCAAGTAAAAATTAAAAAGTTAAAGATTAAATAAAGTTGTGGCTTGATAAATTATGCCAGTCCTGTAACCAAATTCCTTTGTAGGAGTGATATATGTTGGCATGAAGACAGACACGTTGACAATGGTGGAAGCAAGTCGGGTAATTAACTGACTTGTATTTCCCCGTTTTTTGCCTCGCAAAAGCGAGTTTTTAAATCCCCGAAGGGCAGATTTATTAACCAGGAGAGAAGAAAGAAAGCTGTTGACAGCCAGAGCGATTACTGTAATCCACAGCCAGCTCCCAACATACAATAATCCCACCGACATGGCAACACGGGCTGGGATTTGATGACGACACAGATTCGCTCCACACCAGTAAACTCTTTTATTCATCTCATTTGTGACTTTTCACAATTGACGTGTTTGTTTGGAACAACGTGTCTATTTGAAACACTTAAGTACGGACTACACTGTAATGTACAAACTAACAAAGTCATACATTATCCATACATTTCAACATTAGTGATGATTTTAAATGCATAAATGTCAGCTAAACGATTTTAACAACTTTTCTCCGGTTGTGATAACATGAAATAAAGAATGATTATCTGAAGGTTGTTGTCACTGTAGTCTTAGTTTCGGTTAAGGATCAGTATCCAGCAGGATGAATCAGAGCACACTGCTGGCTTGACTCACGGTTTTTACCATCAATAAGTAAGAGGGGAAGAAGTTTGTGATGGCTGATCACTTCACTTACGCTCTCATAAACCTGGGGAAGAGGTTTTTAAGTATTAAAACTCTGGCAATAATGGTCAACTTACCACCATTTTAGAACAACTGCACCGTACCTCAGTAGCATTCAGGCCTGTTCCAAGCATGAAGCCCTTTTCGTTCTTGCGGATCTGAATGTTGTAAACTTTGTCCTGGTAGAGCACCACGAGTGTGTACGGCTGGCTGGAGGCTTGCTTCGTACTGTTACGCACAAGGAAGGCCCCGTCCTAAAAGAGGGAATGTTTTAGTTGATGTATTTGTGCGTTTTGCCACGTCTCATTTACAGAGGTATTTTGTTGTTACTTTGTACTTGTGCTGAGTATAAAAAATAGGAGCAGCTTTTACTCTCTACTTGACTATTTGTGATTGAGTATCTGTACTCTTTACTCCACTACATTTGAATGGACACTTACCGTTACTCGTCACATTACGACAAGTCGGCATCTATTTCTACCGGGGTTAATTTCTTGGGCGCCATCTGCAGGTGCTAATCACATGAATGTGAATTAGCATTTGCACTTTTTTGAACATTTGAGTTTGACTGAGACTTTTTTTGTACTGCCATTTTGAAACAATTTATTTTCCATATCAGGTAATAAATTATGGAATTGGTGACTTGTAACTTGTAATGGAGTAATTTTCAGAGTAAGATATCTGCACTTTTACTCAAGCATAATTTCCAGGTACTCTTTACACTTCTGGTGATTTAGTAGAATGTGGTGTTACGAAATGTAAATTTCACATTGATGGGACAAATAAAGGTTTTATTCTTATTATTCTACATTAACTGTTGATGATTTGACACACAGTGAAATAATGCATGTGGTTCAATACAATGTGTTTCAACTACAGTATAATGCAAAAAGTCAGTTATTTATTCCACTACACATCCAGGTTTGTGTTCATGAGATCCATAAATGACCTTACTCTGTTAACTCTTCTCAGACGGCCCTCCGCCTCACTGCGGGTGATCTGTCCCACATACCAAGAAGGGTCCAATCCCTATTTACAAATGTAAAATATTTAGGTTGACAGGTGAAATGTGTCAGTATTGATCTCAATATGTTAAAGCTAGGAGACCTAAAACAAAAGTCCGTTTTCAAAAAGAACAGCAGCGCCACCCTGTGGAATAGAACTTACCTGTCTGTTAGCAGAGTCTACTTGAGGTGCGCGTGAACTTCCGCTGCGGTCGTTCGGAACTGTTCTTGAAACAGTCATTTCAAATGGTTTATCTGCCAAACCCCATCAGAAATGTATTGATATACTGCTGGAGTTCGTACAGAAACGTGTGTCGCTCACCCTCATGTTCTCTTTGCCTTGGGCTTGAAAGAAGAAAAAAAAAAAAAGAAAGAATGAAAAAAAGAAAGAAAGAAAGAAAAAAGAATAATAAAGAAAATCTTTTTGCCACAAAAGGAAAAATATTTATTTGAATTTTGGCTTTTAAAAGGACAGTAACCCCACACACCGCTCTGTTTGAAAAGGCCGTGCTTGGGTTGATGGTCTTGGTGAAGGGGCGATTTTTTGCAGTGGAAACGTGTTGAATGCTCTAGACGCTGTGAATGATAAAGTAGCTCGAGTTTGATTGATAAATCTAGTGATCATTAGGTATTATCAGAAAAAACTACTTACGGTTGCTTTCAAACTGCTGAATTGAGGTTGAGAGAAAAGGTCAATAAATCATGAATCCATTGGTATTTTACAATTAAATAAAAAATTACCTCATTCTTGTTATCAAGGGTTCTGGAGAGGAAAAAAAATGTATTCAAGGGAGAAAAAAGAAGGAATAAAATGTCTGCATGATTCAATTGAACCTGTTTCGAGCTGGTGGGACGGCAGAAGCACTTCTGCCAATTTTTGCTGGAGTTGGAACTGAAGGTTTGGGAATTCTAGTCGGATCAGGGGGAATATCTTTTCCAGGAAGTCTGTGAGATGCAATGCAAAGGAAAGTTCAGGTTGTGTGATCCATAAATAAACAAGGAAATTAAATTATAGTTGTTGAAAATATATTTTGGTAGTAGATTTTGGTTTGTGGGTTCTGAGCACATTTAGAAGATGCATTTAATGCACCTTCTTGGGGGCAGAACAGTCTGCTGAAAAGAAAACAGAAGACAAATTAATAATTTCAATTGTCTGTAAAGAAAAAAAAAAAAAGATAAACACACATTATTAAAAACTGTACCAACTGTAATGTGACCAAAAACTGTGCATTTAATTTTTTATGTAATCTTTAATTAATTTAGTATGGAAGCCACTTAAACGTTTTACTTTAACGTTTCCGCCAAAAAAAAAATGAATTGACAAAAATGTTTTTTTTTATTTCAGAATTTCTCATTTAAATAAAACTTTTCTCCACTAAAAAAATTTATTGTGACTAATGTACTTTTTTTAGTGGTGGAAATGATCTTCCATAATTTAGTAATTTCTAAAGCAATCAAAATAAGGTCTAACACTCACCGTGTCTGAAGTGGAACCCTCTCGTCCTGCAAGAACATGAACCTTTATTAAATTGAAAAACTAAAATCTCATCATTCATCTGAATTGTAAGAACTTCAGTCTGATTTGTGAAAAAATGCTAAAATTAGAACAATATTGGAATGAAAGATACAACCTGGACCAGGAGGAGGAACATTTCGGTCCTGGACTCCAGGTTTTTTGGTCCGGTCCACAAGAGGAGCTAGAAAAATCCAGTACAGAAGCAATAAATGAAAGTGGCCATGCTTAAAAAAATCCTTTACAACGAACCCACCACATGGTTTTTTAGGAAGCCGCTCTTCTCTGGGATGTTGTCCTAACTAAAGAAAGCACAAACAAAAGTGACAATTTGTTCTACATAGCAACATGTGCTTTTGGAAATATGAAAAGCTCACATTCGCACGTTCCATAGGTGGAAGAGAGGGGCTGGGACGTTCCATAGTGGGAGGAGGGGGGCCGGGACGTTCTGGAGGAACAGGAGGCTGGTCCCTGTTCCCACTTTGACGGGTATTGTCTAACAAACACACACACACACACACACACACAAACTGTGAAGAAACAGCAAACACCTTAAGCACCTAGGGTGGCAAATCAGCATCTAGTTCGGGTACCAATATAATCACGGTTTCCTATTGGCTTAGCAGAACAGATCAGGGCGGAGTTATCTGGAACGTCTTTCGGGGTGGCTTCATAACTGTGGTCACTGTCCGAACCCTCTGCCGGGGACTCGTAGTCACCACCACTGGCATCACCTTCGTCGTTGGAGTTGGGGTTCTCGTAGTCATCATCACTCTTAAGGAAAACACCAAACAGGATCAATTAATTAAAGGTTTTGCTCAGACTTAAATGTAAAGAAACTCACAAATTCCTCAGAGTCCCAGCCTTGATCACCATGATTGTCGACCGAGTGTGCTAAAAAGATTAGGAAATGTAAAGGAAATACACACTAATGAATAGATGAACTTGATATTATTATATTTATATACATATGTATATACACACACACACACACACACACACACACACATATATACATATTTATACACATATACATACATTACATATATACACGTTTAAATATATACATATTTATTTTTATTTATATATGATTTGTTCAAATGTATATATATCTACACCTTGTGGTTGGGGATAGGAGGGCACTGGATGTGATGGTCTGCAATAATAAAGAAGTATTTAAATAAAAGGTGCCATATAAATTATTTAAATTAATAGTAAACAATAAAGTTCTATATGTACGTACAGTATACTGTAAAGTGCAGGGTCATTAACGTGAGACTAAAAAATATAATAGTCGTTAATCTATTCTCAATGTCGGGCTGAAAGCTTTTTCACATTGATTTTTAGCACTGATCATTTAGCGTGAACAGAACGAAACCATAACACTAAGCCTGTAATCATAATTATTATTATATAATACAATAATAAAAATATTAGCTACAGTTAGAACTACAGTGTGACTACTGTAAGTACATTGATGCACCATACATAAAAAATGCACATAACTAAATTGCTCCATAACACATTTCTACTGTGAAATTACCACATCAAACGTGATGCGCTAAAAAGGATGCAGCTATGAAGATGCTGGGGTTGCTCTGGGAAAATGTATCCCGGAAAAACACTGTTCGCTACAATTAGAGATTATGTTGATTTAACCAGTATAATCTAGATTCATTTCAGAATTACAATGAGATTACCTATTCTAGATTCCAAATACACCCACCTCTAATAAATCCATATACAATTATCGGTATGTGTGTGTGCTTATTTTTTACATACATGTATAAAAACAATGTACGTACGTATCTTATATGTATGTGTACATTCAAAATGTCTTTGTAAACATATACTGGCCTTATTGCAGGAATAGGTAGGAAAATACTCTTGTCCTTGTTGATTTTCTGCCGAATCTTGGATAACAACCTATATGATTTGAAGAAGAATGCAGATAAAATTGTCTACGTGTAGCGGCAGAACACATGAGTGCACACGGAGAACTTTGACAGGATGTGGTAACACTGGCGTTTGGATCCGTTGCACATCTCAGTTTTAAATCCTGAGATAACCTACATTCTCTGTGAAAAATACACATCTGCATCATTTTGGGGACATGACATATTAAAACTTCAAGGTGACTTCTAGACATGTTTGAACATTTCACCATAATATGCACAACTTCTGCCTTGACTCGATGGTTCCTGCAACATCTGCCTCTCTGGTTAATCTTTCCTGTGCAGTGTTTCCTCTATGTCAACATGTTGACTACCTCACATTTGTTCTTGGAACCACGACTGTGATGAGATACTGAAGAATATCGCTAGTCAACCACTAAAAGTCCAAAATTCGACTTTTTTTCAGTTTAAAATACTGAAATGTTCCATGCATTTAATTATTTGAAAAGCTACTTCAGCAGTTTTACTCTAGCTTTANACTCTCGGACGTATGATGACGTTCCCTATGAAAGTATCATGGTAAGGATCAACCATCCCTAGTATTGAAAAACTCACTCACTTTGATTTATTTTTATCCACCAGCAGGTTGAAGAAAATCAGGCTAAACTGAAGCGTTATTCCTCCATGTCAAGTGTGGACACAGCAAAGGGCGACACGCAGGTGACGGTGAAGAGACATGGATCCTGTGAGTCTTTTTTTCTTGATAATTTATTCTCAGAATAAATTCTAAATGCGGATCTTTGTCGTGTATATTAACTAGCTGTAAATCAGTACGGTAAATATGGAAAGACGAGGGCAGAAGAGGATGCACGGCGATATCTCGTTGAGAAGGAAGAGCTGGAGAAAGAAAAGGAGACAATTAAAAAAACCCTGATGTCACTGAGAGCGGAAAAGAAAGTGATGAAAGAAGGGCTGAAAAACTCAGCAGGTATCGAAACATTCCATTATATGACCTCNGTGTATATTAACTAGCTGTAAATCAGTACGGTAAATATGGAAAGACGAGGGCAGAAGAGGATGCACGGCGATATCTCGTTGAGAAGGAAGAGCTGGAGAAAGAAAAGGAGACAATTAAAAAAACCCTGATGTCACTGAGAGCGGAAAAGAAAGTGATGAAAGAAGGGCTGAAAAACTCAGCAGGTATCGAAACATTCCATTATATGACCTCTTTTTATTTAGTGCTTGAGTGTGTAGCGCCCCCTGGTGGCCTCCTTATAAATCCACACTTTTTTCGAAGCCCTNGTAGCGCCCCCTGGTGGCCTTCTTATAAATCCACACTTTTTTCGAAGCCCTTCCAGTCTTGGTCTCTTAACTCTCTGAACTCTCTTATAATTTGAATTCATAATAAAACGATGAACGTATGCTTTATTTCTGCCAGATATCAAGCCGAAGACCCTGGAGCAGCTTGTGGCCCAGCTGGAGGAAAGTTGTCGTCTGAAAGAAGCAGAGAGAGTTGACCTGGAACTGCGTCTCACGGAGGTGAAAGAGAAGCTAAAGAAATCTCTGACCGGTGGTATTCTGGGAGCTCCTGTTGAAAACAAAGGCATCACCAGGGTGTGTTATAACACACCGCTCTCTTAACTAAAATGGCCCATCAAATTCTTTTTCTGATGTAATTCTGATATCTTTAGGTCAACAGGAAAAAAAAAGAACTGATTTATAGTGACTCAACTGTACCTGTAAACTGTGCATCGGAAATGAAGAAGCGACCACTGTCCATCTATGCTTCAACTAAAGGAAACGTCATGCAGAAGGCCAAGGTTATAGATTAATCTTATCATTTAAAATGCTTTAGATAAAGCAGTCCCTTATCTACGTAATTAATTATACAAAAATATTAAAATCATAGAAAAAGAAATTTAATAATCTTTTTTATTGTGTTTTTCAGGAATGGGAGTTGAAGAGAATTTAATTTGAAACGCAGACGTGAAATGGGTTAGAGGAAAGTGTAATATTGTAAAGAATAAAAAGTTTGGTTTTGTTCTTTTTGAGTGTCAAGCAGACACAGTTCAGTTTAAACCCTTAACATACATACCATTCTGTTTTATACATTGCACAGGTATGTAGGATAAATAACAAACCAAGAATTGCTTCAGGAATATTGGAATGTTCCAGAAGCAACACACCCTATGTTCAACTTTAATGAGTGTAAATAATATGGTTAGGATCTTGGCTTGTAAAGCGATTTATGCCATGCCACAAGATCGTGATATGGCATGAAAAATATTTGGTTTTCCTGAAGCTGATTACATTGAGCAGAGAAAGTGTTGAGCCTCATTATTGTCTTTATGTTTTGCTCTGTTACGCTGTACAGCATGAAGAACATGTTTCCCTTTAAACACTAGGGCACTTAGTTTATCGAATGTATTTATTTTTTTTTTTTTTNTTGTAAAGCGATTTATGCCATGCCACAAGATCGTGATATGGCATGAAAAATATTTGGTTTTCCTGAAGCTGATTACATTGAGCAGAGAAAGTGTTGAGCCTCATTATTGTCTTTATGTTTTGCTCTGTTACGCTGTACAGCATGAAGAACATGTTTCCCTTTAAACACTAGGGCACTTAGTTTATCGAATGTATTTATTTTTTTTTTTTTTGCATACTTTTTCGGTAAAGGGTAAACTTGATGTTGTTTCTGTATTTCTTTTCTTAAGGAATGTTTGTAATAAATCTGTTTTCAGAAACCTTATGGTTGTTGTTTTTTTGCAATATCCGGTAGTTTGTCTTTATTACCTATTTCTATGAGATTATAGTAGTATTTACATTTAATTGTAGTGTCTGAGACTCACATTTGAGACTAGGTTAGGGGTTTTCTGTGTGGCGTTTGCATGTTGCGGATTTCCTCTCACATTCCAAAAACCTGTTCAGAAGAATTGGACTGTACAGTATTTGTGAGTGAGAGTGTGAATGTGTGTGTGTGTGTTTCACTCTGTGATTGGTTGGCCTCCAATCTAAGATGTTCGTTCCACCTTCAGGCTTAGAGTTACTAGGTTTGGTTCAAAATCAAATGGAATACATCAACTAATAAATGTATTATGTATGTACTTGTTTTTAGTTATTTTAATCGTCACGATCAAATGTGTTAAAAAAATTGCACTACAGTACATACGGTTTTGCCAAACTAGACTCGAGATTCAGAGTCGTTTTGGTGAATCGACTTTGATTCTGAACAATGACTCGTTAAGAATGTCACGCGCACCCGACCACCCACACGTCGTATTCCTGAGGAAATGGCCGTTCGTTTTCTGTCCGCAACCAGAAAATATCCCGATTTGTGCAGGTTAACGCCAAGCTCGTCCACCAGGTAAAGTCGAGCTAACTCCTTTTTTCCGAATTAATGTTCAGAAGTGAGCAAGATCAGAAAAGGGTTTTATACTCTCACTTTTTTCTGATCTTGATACTCGTACGTGGCTCGCAGAATCATCAATGCTAACAGATTAGCGGCGAAGCTAACATAGTTAGACATAGTAAAAACATAGTTCTCGATTTCTAGACGACGCCTTATGACCAGCATTGTCTTACAAAAGTTAAAACCAAAAGACTCTTCGAAGTTGGATAAAACGATTTTCAAAATAGCTAGTTTGAAAAGGGGTGTATCATTAATCATTCCTTCGCCCGACACCGCGTCTTTACTTTCTTGTTTACTCTCACTCTTACTATTGTGTCTCTGCGTGAGAGAAATTTGCCGCAACTTTGGGACAGCATTTTTTCCTTATTCCACTAACCCATTAAGTATTGAAAATATTTTACACCAGAAACTGTTGTTTTTAACCGAACGACCGAACGACTGCAATGAGGTTCCAACAGTTGTTTCTAAATTTAAAACGAATGAAGTACGTGTAGTGTAAACGTATGGTTTTAAGTAGCTGTCAAATAAAAAGTAAGAAGTATTATTTTAAGTTAATAATACTTATACTGTATATATTTTAATTCATATTTTATCAACGCTCTCTCTTCAATTAGAAATGTTTTTCCCTGTTAATTCAGCATGTTGCATATAAAAAACGCCTGTTTTACTATTCAGCAGTATTTTGTTTTGTTTTCTCTTTATGGATATGAGCTGAATAATTAAGGTGAATAATTAGGGGGTGGAAAATGGATTTGGTTTTGAGAGAACCATCTTCAGTCCAAAGGTGAAGCTCCTGTGGTGTTTTTCTACGTAAATCAGTTTTGACCTGTAAGGACTTGTAGTATTTGTAGTATTATTTGGTAGTAATATATTACTTGATTAAAAATGTTGTTGCAGTGTTTTGGTTTGCCTAAATTTGACCAATTTCAGCAATGTCTGACTGGCATCACATTTTATGCTACTGAAAGGAAAACCGATCTCATCCCATTGTGTGCACATGCTTGGTTTTTGGCTTCTTGGTCTCTCTTTCAAGCATTCGAAACCTTATAAGTAATTTTCAAGTTTAAAAAAATAATTTAGAGGTGTGCATGGTTATGTGAGTTAGGGAAGATCGGATTGGCTGCTCTGCATGTCAATCAAAAGAGAAATAGTGGATTGGCTGATATCTATTTTTATGAGGTCCACTTTCATTTTCTTCAATTGGCGTCACCATGTTTCTGTCTGGTTTCCTCTCAGGTCTGTCGTTGGTCTCCTCAGCACTGCAGCGGAGCAGCGTAGTGCTGGTGACCACTGCCATGGGGACGATGGTGATGATGACCACAGTGCTGTGACACACATCCGAATGTTGGAGCATCGGGCAAGAAAACTGGAAGAGCAGGTTCACGACCTCACTGTGAGTGTATTGTTTTTTGAATCGGGGGAGATGTGTTTCTCAAAGTCTCATTCGAGATTCCGCCATTAGTTTGTTCTTTTGATACATTAGGCCGCTTTGTTACCGCATTTAAATTTGCTTGCATTTGTCATGCTTTTGTAAAGAAGCATAAAATTAATGAAATAGTTGTATTATGAAGATAAGATAAGAGACTTTATTAATCCCACTAGGGGAAATTTTTGGGTTTTGACCGCAGCAAAAACAATCAAAAAGAATGTTTAAAGAAAGCAGTTATAACAAAAAATAAAAACATTGTAAAATTGCATTGTAAAATAACAGTGCAAATACAATAGTTCAGTAAACGGAGAGTAGTGCAAAAACTAATTTTTGCAAAAACTAAGTTTTATAGAGTCTTATTGTCGTTGGGAGAAATGAAGACAGAAATCTTAGCACGCACAGGAAACAAAAAAAAAAGTAACAGGCAACACACGTGCAGCATGCGTGCACGTCTATCTGTCTACAAATTGCAACTGCTTATGTCTGAATACACGCCAACTATAGACATTTACAATTTTCTCCCAAACAACATGCCTGACTTTTAAAAAGAAAACACATCTTTTGAGCACACATTTTTATTTATAATATAATTATTTATTCATATGTATCATAACATGTATTTGAATGCGTTTACATTACATCTGATTTGTTTGGTTGACAGTAAAAAAATCTGATCCTGATGTTTACATACAAAAGTACAGATGCAATTAGGCTGATGTTGGTTATTTGCTGTACTTTAATTTGACTTTACAATCATTTAATTTTACTTGACACATTTATCCATAGCAACTTGCAAAAGAGAAGCATTTGGAGCATCTCTATGTAAGGAGACAGTAAATGTTTACACAAAGCTATATAAAGAAGTACACTAGACAGAAGGGAACACTATTTCTTTTTTTTATCTTCTGTGACACGGTGCTGACGAAAGTGTCAAGTGAAGTTGTTTTTGCTAAAACTATTCCTGTATTGTAATACTTTGTTTACCATCTTTATTTATCAGTAGTTGTTGTAGTGCACTGAAGTGTTTGTGAAGACTATGTAATAGAGTCATTCCAAAGTTGGGTGTTGTTTTCATTGATCCATGGATAAGCTATCGTTAATCAGACCTGCTCTTGTTTTTGATAGGAGCGGTACAAACGCGCCCTGGCCGACACCGATAACGTCAGAAGAAGAACACAGAAGTTTGTGGAAGACGCCAAACTGTTCGGTAACACAATCAGCCTCAACGTTCTTCAGAAAACCACATGCGACTCTACAGACGTGACCGTGTGGTGTTGCTCTCTTCCTGCAGGGATTCAGAGTTTCTGCCGGGATATAGTGGAGGTGGCGGACTTGCTGGAGAAGAGCGCCGCCGTGGAGGATGGAGGAGACGGAGCACAGAACCTGACGCAAGACCTGTCACAAATAAANAACTGTTCGGTAACACAATCAGCCTCAACGTTCTTCAGAAAACCACATGCGACTCTACAGACGTGACCGTGTGGTGTTGCTCTCTTCCTGCAGGGATTCAGAGTTTCTGCCGGGATATAGTGGAGGTGGCGGACTTGCTGGAGAAGAGCGCCGCCGTGGAGGATGGAGGAGACGGAGCACAGAACCTGACGCAAGACCTGTCACAAATAAACAGGCGGCTGCAGGATGTCTTCACCAAGCACGGACTGGNTTCAGAGTTTCTGCCGGGATATAGTGGAGGTGGCGGACTTGCTGGAGAAGAGCGCCGCCGTGGAGGATGGAGGAGACGGAGCACAGAACCTGACGCAAGACCTGTCACAAATCAACAGGCGTCTGCAGGATGTCTTCACCAAGCACGGACTGGAGAAGATGAAGCCGGTGGGAGGCTCATACGACCCTTATCAGCACGAAGTGGTCTGCCACACTCCAGCAGAAGGTGTGGAGCCTGGCACCGTAGCCCTGGTGAAGCAAGACGGTTACATGCTGCACGGGCGAACCATCCGCCATGCTCTCGTGGGTATAGCCATGAAGACACANTGCAGGATGTCTTCACCAAGCACGGACTGGAGAAGATGAAGCCGGTGGGAGGCTCATACGACCCTTATCAGCACGAAGTGGTCTGCCACACTCCAGCAGAAGGTGTGGAGCCTGGCACCGTAGCCCTGGTGAAGCAAGACGGTTACATGCTGCACGGGCGAACCATCCGCCATGCTCTCGTGGGTATAGCCATGAAGACACAGGAGCATTGATCGCCATGTCTTTGTTTCGTCCTAGACAACTACGCTTCAGAGTTCTTCTCTGGAGTTCTGGTTATTTATGTATTTATAAGCGCCTTTTTTCTAACTTGTTTTCTGTACCAGTTACTCATGCTTTTTGTTTGTTTGTTCTTTATTATTTCCGTAAGGTCTTCAATGGCTGTTCAACGCTTGGGTGGTTTCATTAGTGAGCGTAAGGAAAGCATTTGGTAGTGTAACACATTCGTAATGTTATAAAATGCACTTTACACTTCTGATGATGCCAGTTTTAGTAAGAGTCAGTGTTCTTGGGAGCGAGTAACACTTTAACGAGGTTTGGTATGTTTACATGATTGGTTGATGCGTAGTCAAAACAAAGGAGCAATGTTTGTCTTGTTGTTACAGATTGTTTTGAATTAGTTCTTTTGTTGTGTCAGAGTAGTGAGCACTGACATGAACCTGATCTATTGCATTAACTAACAGTAATGTACAGAAACGGATAAAACCTTATCAGTGTTGCCAGAAATGTCCCGCCGGTTTGAAATGTTGTCCGTCTTAACTTTTCGCCCGCTGGAATGCTAAAATAAATGAAAAGAGAAGATTTTATTTTTTCCGGACTGTCTAAGAGACCTGCACATCTCATGAATGCGTCCAAGGTGGAACAGTTTTATTTGGGAGAGATTCTGAACATGGAAATATTTATGTATTTATTATCATTTTTTGTCACAGTTTTCCCCTGATTGGTGGCAGTTTTTGTAAATATGAAAATGTTGCATTTTTACACCATTTTATGAATGTTGAGCGATTATTACTAGTTGGAGTGTCTGAGGCCGATGTTTTGTCTGAATAAAATCTCATTTTTTTGGAAGCGGACTAGTCTTTAATTCTT
>SOMO01000333.1:120021-134898 GCA_028128575.1 Paedocypris carbunculus
TATGTTTTCTTTTATATTTCAGACTAATATTTTTATATTTATATATTTATATATACATTTATTTGTAATAAGACGGTTTACAAAATTACTGAAGAGTATTCAACGTCACATAAGATTTAGTCTAAAAATATATTTATTACTTGTGTATTAGTGTATTATATGTGTCTCACTCTATCCCTAAAAATCTCAATCATGAGTGTTTCAAATTAAAAGTGTACAGAACAATAAAGAGTGAAGACATAAAATAGCTTTATTGCCTCATACACAGCAATATATTTCCAGCTTCTTTTTGAAGAGATAATGTTATCATAAGCTGCACAGAGTATAAATAATCAAGCGTTTAGATTTTGAAATGCAATTAAAATCCTCAGTGAAGGAAACACCAAGTGGTCTTGGAATTAAAAAGAAGTGGATGTATAGATCGCAAAGGCTCGAGTAAAACATAAAACAGACATCACAGGTAATTGCCATTGATCGGTGCAGCATTCCTCCGCAATTATCGAGCATTCAGATGTAAAGCTTCACACATACGTACATACCTGCTTAGTAACGTCCAGAGGTCAAATCTATCTGCAGACATGAGAGGGTGAGTGATATTATACCGTACGTGTCTCGCTTTATGCTAATTGTGCAAGAGATGGATGTGGAGTGCAGGTAACAACCTCCCTTGGGTACTACCCTTAGAATTGTGAGTGTGTGTGCGTGTGCATGGAGGTGAGTGCAAAAGAGAACATAAAACAGAGGAAAAGATGAAGATAGAGTGAGAGCAAGAGGAGAAGGAGAGAAAGAAAGGAGTGAAAACGAGAGAGAGAGAAAGAGAGAGAGAGAGAGAGAGAGGATGAAAAGTAGGTGTAGAATGTAGAAAAACATGAAAGATGAAAGAAAGGGAGAAGGAGGTGACTGAGACTTAAAAAATAAGAGTTAACAAGAAAGAGTGAAGGAGAGTGTGAAGAAAGATGACAGGGGGTAAAAGAAAGACAGATAAAAAGAAAAGAAAAAAAAGAAAGAAAGAGAGGAGTGAAAGAAAACAAGAGAAAGAGAAAGGGGACAGAGTGACAAAGGCAAGAAGAAAGCCAGAGAGCAAGAGAGAGAGAGAGAGAGAGAGAGAGAGAGAGAGAGAAAAGAGAGTGTGTGTGTGGGAGATAAAAACAGGTCAAGAGAACAATCTCTGTGCACATTGTTAATCAGCAAACTTGGAAAAAAGAGTTCACACAAAGCGATCAATGCTGACTTTGCTACTAAATGAACTTGAGTTGCTCACTAAACACAGCAAACACAACCACTCGCCCGAGAAAGCTGGTGAAGAGCAGCATGCCGTCGCCCCAAGTCTTTCTCTGGAGTAGAGAAAGTTCTGAAAGATTAGCATTCATACAATGTCGCTCTGCCATTAACGTGTGATATTATTTCTCTTTCCAGTCATGCAGTGAAATCTGGTTCTAACATTCATTGTTAATCCATTCAGCTCGTTAAAATGCAGTTTAATTAACGATATAATCAGCAGAGCAGGGCAGCCAAGACTGATATTATTAAGCTTCTTAATTCTGTCGTCTCATTAAGATAACGTGTTGTTTTTAATCTAATTACAAAAGAAAGTGAAGCCATCATTAAAGCAGACACACCGGAGTGGGCAAGCGAGGGGAAAGTCTTACGTCTGTAGCTTGTTGTGTGTCAGAATGGGAGCAACTGTTAGTTTGTTGAGTTAAGAAGTTAAGTGTCGTTTAATGTGATTAACAGTCCAGGTATAACGATGGTCATTTTTTTATTCCTTCATACATAAAGAGCAATGAGGGGCGACAACAAGACATTAGATGGAATAAGCCTGTTAACAAGCTGTTCTGTGTCCAGCATTCCTGCACCATTTTCGATTTCCTGCTCAATTCCATTTTTGAATAATTAAGTTAGTAAAAGTTGGCAAAAAAGTTTATTAAAGTATACTAATAAAAAAAAAAGACAGTAAAAAAATCCACTACATTTTCTGAACAACTTTTACATTTCTGAGTGAAGATATGAGCTGGAGCCAATCCCAGCAACTTTGGGCCTGAAGGCAGGACACACCCTGTATTGGTAGTCAACTAATCACAGTGCGGGACACACACACACACACACACAGATGGGCAATTATCCAGACTCCTATTCTCCTACTTGTTTTAGACTGTGGGAGGAAACCAGAGGGAGACATGGAAGAGTACAGGGAGAACATGCAAACTCCACACAAAAGCCCTGACTGGGGCTTAAACTGGGTTACCTCCTCTGACACCATGGTTAAAAATATTTAGTCATAAACATAAAATCCTTAAAAATATTGCAATGGTAAAAAAAAAGTAAACAGTAAAAAAAATAAATTAATTAATAAAATAAGCATTTTAAATAAGCATACATTTTTAATGTATGAAAAACAACCATTGAAGGAAGCTGTCGAAGTTCTTATTGTCGAAGAAGCTGTCAGAAACATTTGTGAGGAACACACACATACACATGTAGCTCGGAGATTCTGATTGGCAATTTAAAACTTATTTACAGTAGAATATTGCATCTAAGAAGTAGATCCTCACTGAGTCATGCATTATTAAAGGCACAATTACTGTGGAGAGAAACATTTCAGACGAGTATTTCAGGTGAACGGCGTGGCGCTTCAACATCTTTAAGAACATCGAACGTCGAACAAGAGTGCCACAGATTACAGTAATATTAGCTTTAAGTGCAGCCGCAAATCCTCATGGGCTTTCTGAGGATTTTCATGTGCTATTTCGCATCCATTTGTGTCCAAACAACACACACAAAGAAAACAGGCAAGGGACGGGGAGAGAGAGAAATGAAGGGGAAAGACTGAGCTGAAGTAAGATAAGGCCGATGCGGGAAACGCTCATTGGTTCCGTCATTAATTTCAGTCGTGGAGCACAAATGACGTGAAATAGCTGATATTTCTCTCGGGTAACTAAGAGCAGCTGCTTTTTCTCTCTTCAGCCTCGAGCTTTCAGTGACAAAGAGACACAATACCTGGCAAATGAGCTTTTAATTCACTTCATTTCAGAGGGAGACAAAAATGTCAGGAAAGGGAGGGGGAAAATGATTCCTTTCTCCGCGAGGGGAAATAATTGCATTTACAAAAACCAGACACCCAGCAGAGACTGGAAGCGGCTGGGCTGTTGCTGGAGCAGGGAAGAGTGTAGGTGGCGATGGCTATATTAAACTCTTCCAAGTCTTCAAGAGAAGTTCTCACAAGTGCTGCTAATTCTGTCTGGTAAATAAGTGACTGGTGCTGCTAATTCTGTCTGGCAAATATCGCAGAGCGATTGCACCACAATGAAACTAAATTGAACTAATGCACCAACAAACCAGCCAAAGCATCCTTCCTGACATGCCAAGCAAAAAAATTTGATAACAAGACTTGTTAAATGACATGTCAAATAATCAACTATGATCTGCTTTTCCATTTCTGGGTCACAGGGAGCTGAGGCTAGGCTCAGAGCCTAAAGAAGGGACACACCTACTGGATTGGGAGCCAACCAATCACAGATCACGAATCAAACATTCACAGTCACTCACACCTATGGGAAATTTCCAATTCTCATGAACCTGGAGACTACGAGGAAACCCACGCAAACACAAGGATAACACGTAAACTCCACACAGAATGACCCAAACTGGATCTCAAACCTGAATCTTGAACAGGTTCTCCGTGTCTTAGCTGCCAACCACGCCACCATGCCACCCCAGACTGATACCAACTTGTGAAATAATCCCTGTAACAACTAGCCAGTGACAGATCCTGGTTGCGGCACAGCTCCAGATAGGAACCTGAACTAATCCTTTAACAAAGCTCTTTCTACACAGGAAGCTATTGGGCCCCATTTCCTGTCCTGCTCCTGAGATAACATTGTTTACAGCCGCAACAGCACGCTTTCTTTCTCTGCATGCATGGCCCCGATGCTCACAATTCTGGCTTCTTAAGTGAAAGCTAAAAATAACTCACAGACGCTTTGTTCATCAGTTGTCCTTCTTGACGAGGTGATGTCAGAGCAGTAATTAGATTCACACAATGGGATAAATATAACTTGAGGTTGAAGGTAAAACATCCCTTCAGTCTCGAACTGAAAAAGAAAAAAAATAATAAATCAGCGGGACAAATGAAGGAACAGGGGAAGGACGCTAGAAGGTCTTCACGAAGAAGGATGAAATGTGGAGCTTTTCCTCTCTCACACAAGGTTCCCTGATGGAATTACCTTGGATTTGGGGGGGTCAAATAATCCTCCATGATGTTTACCTTTATCACCTTTTTGAATGAGTGAAAAAGCCGTTGGCACTTTTGGTTCACCGACACAGTTGTGTTTTCCCTCTCATAATATAGTACTTTTTTCCTCTCTCAAACACATTTCAAAGCCTATGTCATGTACTTGCTGCTGGTTCTTGCATCTTTTTTTCTTCTCAAGGTCCATTTATCCTCTGTCACACACATGGAGCAAACATATAGATGGAAAATTCACACTGTCATTTCTCACGGTGTGCCACAGTGATCGCTCACTGCTGTGTTTCTGTAGGTTCACAAAGTCGCACACACAAAATGGCCTTACAGTCAATCGATTTTACTCAGAAATGCGGTTTTACTATTCACAAACGTCCTTGCGGAAATCACAAGATATCTATATATGTTTTCAGAGATTGACCACCCTTCACAAAAATAATTCCTTCACGGCCGTTAGTGTATTTTTTATATTTATTACTGTCCACAAAGTGAAAATGGCAAATCTTGAAGGTCTAGAAGAAAAATTCCAGGCATCTTCACATTCTTTTTCTAGACACACAGATCATTCAATGAGGAAGTGACTGAAAACACAGGAGGACTGGAAGCAACACTATAAAGACAGAAAAAGAAAGAGACACTGACTGACTGACTCGCCGAGAGGGACGTTGCCGCTTTGACTTTCCACACAAGGTCCTACAGTTAAAACAAAAGGAGTGTGTTTGTGCTTTCATTTGACATGCTTTTGTTTTTCTCACAATGTGATGTCACATACACACATTTCTTTTTTACCGACACAATACAACAGATGGTTTATTGAAGCATTTGATGCGTCAGTCTGTCTCAGTACCACTTTAATTTCCCATCTGATTCCATGTCTCAGAGGTCGGCAGTAATGCACATCCTCTTGTGTTTTCCGACCTGAACCTGAAGATTTGTGCCGCCTTTGTGTGTCATTAACGCGCCGTGAGTCACTACTATTATTGCCAGCGGTTCTCACTCTCAAAAGCAGCAGCTAATTTTAACAGACAACAAAATGAAAATCCTTCGCTTAGATCGTTATTGCAAAGCAAATGTCATTTCAGCCAGAATCAATGCGTTTTTCAGCCAGTTGCCATAGAAACATTCCTGTGCCAGACTGGAGCTTGGTCACTCGGAAAAGTCAGAAGGAAATGACTGAAGGGGAATATTGTGAATGTTCAGAGAGTCACAAATAAGGAGAAGTGAGGATATAACAGACTTTCGCAAGCGATTGTGCACAATTGCAAAACTATATGGAGAAATTCTCCTGAACCACACCTTTTGTTCTAGTTATTTGAAACTCAATTGCAAAAAAGGAATTATGCATATTATCAATAAAAAAGACATTTCTATTCTGCCTCATTTCAAAAGCAAAAGAGCTTTTAAAAAAGGAAGAGTGAAAATATAATTACTTCTCTAATTGTGTGTATTTCTCGAAACAAATTATGTCTGGAGAAATTCTAGTGAATATGAGATTGCTAAAAAGGATTAAAGTGATTAAAGGTTTTTTTTTTAAACTAAAAGTGGTAGAATTCATGTTTTTAAAAACACATGTGGTGTATTTGTTACTAAGCCATTGGCCCTCAGTGTTTTTTAGTTACACAGATTTAGTTCATGTCTTGTTATTTCCCTATAATGTTCATTATAGTCCAATTTGACTAAAAAAGCTGCAATTTAAACAAACAGGACAACCTAGAAATGCTCCTGATTCCACAATGCAAACACATCAGCAAAAAGCTTATAAAAACAAACAGGCTCAAACTATCATCCTCCAACCAGCAAACATGTACAGTACAACATTCAGCTGTTAAATGTTCTGCAATGGTGGCAAGTTAGTAAAACGACGAATTCTCGTACAATGACCTCTGATCTCACAGCAGTGGGAAATACAATGTTTACAGCATGTGGAGAGCCTTGACTAACAGCTTACAAAAGCAGCGTGTACTTTCCAGACTGTCCATCAGCGCTATGGCAGTGGTAAACATGGTCAAGAGTCCTTCTGCTGAGTACTTAAATAATCACAAGGACAAGGCTGCAGAAGAACAGACTTGAGAGTGTTGCAATCTCCTGGAACATCCGGTATCATTGGCTTTTAACCCATTTTTACATGGTCAGACGTTTATGGACAATGGGAAAGTATCTAAATCAGTGAATACACACTTGGTTATGTTTAAAACCTTAGAGAATATCTCAGAAGAGCTGAAAACTAGACTGATGGTGAAACGCTGTTTATGGCTTTTCATGATGGTCAGAAAGCCTAATAAAGCTGGACTTTCTTGTTAAGTTTAAACCAAAGTGTTAAACCAGTATCTAGCAACAAGCAACATAAAGCATGTTTATGATCAGATCCTTTCCTCGCTTTCCTCACTGTTCCCCTCAGAGTAATATGAGGTTACAATTCTGGCTCCAGAGAACAAGCGTTTTCTTCTTGTAAATCAATCTTTTCAAGAAAAAAAAAAGTACATTTCAGACATGTTCTTACTGAATAAACAAATCGTTCATAGAATAACTCACTTTCCCAACATCTATTTGAGGTCTTTCCCTCAATAACATTGCAAAACATATTTGTCCAGTCAGTCTCAAGGGCCTTAAACAAATGACGCTAAAGACAATAAATCAACTATTGCGAGTGAATAAAATGCCCACAGGGCCAAAATTTTGATTAAAAACAGCAAAAGAACATGTAGTTCAAGCCTAATTAAAAAAGTACTTTAAAAACCTGAGGTAACACGCTAAATCACAACCAGTCATTCATTGAAACAACCTGCAGTGCCTAGTTTAAAAACTTGGCGTAGTTTTATTCCTCTGAGTTGAAGTGAAGATGCGTTGGAAATGTTAAATTCCCAATTTTTCATTTTGCAAGTAAACAAATTTGCATTGAGTGAAGAGTAAAACTAATGACACCGAATGTTTTGTTTTGGTATTGTTGCTAGCTAAATGCTAACAACCCTGTTTAGCAGACAAACACATGCTCGTGTGTATGTGAGACACTGAGGATGTGTTTCAAAGCTTGAATAACAGCATTGAGCACAGAACAATGTGTCTGCCTGTATGCCACAGGAGCAGCCAGCAGTCCGACCGGCTTTTCCCTCAGGCCAGTCTCTTCACAACATGGATAATAACAAAATTATGCACAAAGATGTAATTTAAAATGCTTTATAGCCCTGCAGTCAAGCAAATTCCCTGCAAGCTTAACGCCATTTCCGCTTGAAACGTTCTACAACACTGTCAACTGATTATAGATAGACACATAAAACCACCCGCGAGATATTCCACAATAAACCTGTTGCAATCGTCATGCTGCAAAAATGTACATTGTACTAAGATCAAACGAGGAAACTGCTATTTGAGTAAAAACACCTAGTTTGTGGAGCTTGCATGTCCCTTCGGTATGTATGTGTGGTTCCGGTTTCCTTCCACAGTCATAAGTGAAACATTATTATCTGAATTAAATAAATAAATATAATAATAAAAATATATTTTTTTTATCAATGTGGATATTAGTCTTTGCATGTGACACATTCAAGGTCAAATCTCATCCAATAAGGGACGGCTCGAATCCCGAGAAGCTTCTGGGGATCAGTGTCTTGCTCAAGCAAGTTCAGCAAGTTGTAGAACCAGCCAGAGTGGGATATGAACCTTCAACCTCTGAGACACAAAGTCGAATTCCTTACCACTGGACCAAAATTGCCCCTAAAACTATAAAATGGACAGTGTAAATGTGGGTGGAACACAACAGGGTGTGTGGCCATCTTCAGGTCCAGAAAAGGAGAAGTGGATCAGAAAATGGTGGTGAAGGTCAATGAACTTTTAAGAATGACTCTCAGAATAGAATAGATCATTGTGAAATATTTAACTTTTTGTTAAATGATCATGACGCACAAACATGCAAATCAGAGTGCAAATCTGCAAATCTGGGTGCATATGCAAATGTGACTGATATAGATAGAAACTGACATTTCTTCAGAGAAAATCTGCTATATCTCAAGAAATTAAGTATTAAAATAAAAATGTCATGTACTGACCTCACATGTTTTAAACTTAAAACAAGTGTTAGCGCTCGTGTTAGCATTATTGTTGATATTGCAGTAGTCTTGAAAAACAAAAACAATGATTATTTTGTGAGAGACAGGTACTATAGGAATAAGTGCAGCACATGTAAAATAGGTAAAACTTCATGAATATTTCTAATTGTAAACAATAACTTGCAGTTATTAAATAATCAAGTAAATAAAGAAATATATGCGTATCCCTAGTCGGTTCTTCTCTAATAACAAAAACCCATAAGATGTGGAGGACATCCAGACTCCTCAGAAACACACTCAGTCGGCCTTAAACTCTGATCCTCGATGTGCGGCAATCGTTTTGAATTAACCATAAAATGATTTAGTGATGTTCTAGAGGTTTCCGTAGTTTATACAGTAAACTAGCCAACTGATTATTCCTTAACATAGAGTAAGATATGCCATTTCAAACTTAAAAAAAAAAAAAAAAAACAGAAAAGTTTCACCAAATCTACCTGAGCTCTCAGTCTCCGCATCAGACAAGTACATTTAGCAGATTTGTAAAGATGGAAGAGATTCGCGGGATGATGTGACAGCAGCCGGCGGTGCGTGAGCGTGTGAGTTATAACGCTCGTCTTGTGTCTTGGTCTTAAATCACCATCAAAGAACATTTTGTTTTTCCTTTCAGAGGGTTGCAGTCCTGTGCAAATGTGATGTAATATTACTTTAGACCAAAATGATTGAACATGACCTTGGTGTCAGAACACAGGGGGCTTCACCTTTGACCCAGATCAACTGAACAGGCCTCGGAGCTGAACGAGGCTGTAGATCACGCTGGTGAAACCCCCGTGATGCCCCTCGTGCCACAAGCACAGAATCGTACTCTCAGAAACCAGAACTATGGAGGAAAGAACGGTTGAAATGTGTGATATATCTCCGGAGATTGTAACAGGTGCTTTAACAGGTGCTTAAGCCGAGGCGGAAAAGGACCGTATGATTATTGAAGGATGTGTTGTGTGTCTGTAAAGAGGCGAGAGGAACTAAGATCAGGGATTCCTGCTCTTTTCAAACAGATGTTCAGAGTTGCAAATCGACTGTCATTTTATAAAGAATATCGATAAATGACTCATATCAACATTGGAGGCTGTCTTAATTCTTAAATCTCATTGCGGTATATGTATTTATCAAGGTATGTTTATTATATGTATCCAAACATATATTCTTATTTATATATAAACATACAGATCGTAAATGGTACAACTTTTGCAAGACTGAAAATTTCAAGTTAAATCAATCTTCCAAAAATAGTCAAAAACATAAAATGGTCAAAAGGGACCATGGGTCACTGCATTTATAAATACTGAATACAAACAGCACAACCTCATGAATTTTGTTCAAAAACAAACATTTTGAATGCATGAATATAAAGGAAAAAAATATCATAGTCAAACACACATTTAATAAAAAAACGCGTAGAATTACTGTACCTTACAATGCAAAGACCAACCAAAGAAAAGGTAATTTTGAGACAAATTTGTCTTAAAAAGTTCACCCAGTTCTAGAAAAAAAACCCAGAACTGTACTTAATTTCAAATACAGTAAATAACTATAAATGGGCATGTCGAGGACAAAAAACAGTTCAAATTGAGTTTTTATTAACGTGCCTGTAATTAGTGATGGAACATTAATGTAAAACCAGTATCTTATACAGTAGATTTAAGATACAATTAAAAAAATAAATAAAACAATCAAGTAAGGTCATAACCGAACATGTTCGGACAATAGAGAACAAAAGGCAGTTTATTTTTAGTTTTTACATAGTGAAAAATACATAGTGGTGAAGCAAATAATGTCAAAACAGTACGTACATACAAGACAAAGTTTGAGACTTATCCTGCCATAAAGGATCTAAGTCACGATCTGGGCAGCTGGCAACTTTCTCTCCAGACTGTGAGTGACACAAAAAGCTGCCATGTGAAAGCTTCGACACTTCGCCATGCATGAGCAGTGCCGGGTCGTGTCTACACGCCGCACAAACCGCCCTATTATCAGTGGCCTGGGCTTTTAGCACCACAAAAGAAAAATCCATCTGCACCGATTTAATGATCATACATTTACCCCGGGGTTGAATCCTCTCCATGCTCACATCCCGCACTTCTCTACGCAGATCTCCATCTCTCCATATGCATCAAATCTGTTCTCAGATCAGAAAAAAAGAACAGGACTGTGGCTCCACTGAATCTGTGTCGTGATCCCAAAGCACTTCCTGCATCATATGACTGTAACCTCTGCCCGGAGCCATGTGCAATGAGGACAAATTCTTGACAGCAGGGAGTTAAAGATGAAAATGTGACTTGACTCTAATGTGGTTCTGAACTATTTGAGTCATTACCAAAAATGGCTTCCGATCTCCCTGGATGAACGAGAGACATGCAGAAACGTTGAGAATATGCTTTGCCATAATCTCAAAAGCAGGACAACCAGAGAAGTTGGTATTATTGTAGAACAAGCATCACTGTGATTGTGGACAAAAAAACCTCAGTGTTTTTTGCTGATTATAATGTACAGAAACAAGCAAAAACAAACAAACAAACAAAAAAAAAAAACAGCACTACCCTCAAAAAACATGTATTATTAGGGATTGACAGATATACATAATCTGCTGCAAAAAAACTAAAAACAACTAAAAAGCTAAGTGTCTTCAATAGTGTCTAAATATTGTATATTATTATCAGATGTGAGACTTTATCATAAAAATAAATCAGCATTTAATTTTGGATTGTGCTCTTAATGTTGGAGTCAAACATAAAACAGTTGAGCATATGATTTGATGGATTATAGATCTAAAAGCTATATAGAATCAAAAGGGAAGGATTTTTGTATTATAACAAACACATTTTTCTGAGAAATAATTGGACAATGTCGGTGAGGCCAAACACTGTTGGTGTTTGAAAACGTAGTGTGAAAGTTGCATCATTTCACTAACATACTAGTCAAAAGTTATAGCCGGTTGATGAAATTACACGATTTCTGTTACGCATATTTACATCTTTTATGTGCAGTTTTATATGAAAATTGATTTTATAAAATGGATGTTAAACTAGAATGGTTTTGAAAAGTCACAAAACCACAGACTAGTTCATAATAGCGCAGTATGGTTATAAATGTATTTTGATACGTTTTATTCACCTTAAGCCTCTGATTCAGGTTATATAAATGTAGGAGTCACAATTTACACAAGAAAAAAAAATGTTTAGACAACTTCATATTAACATCACACACACACACACACACACACACACACTATTCTGAACGTACGTATTTTCTGTTGCAAACAGTATACATTATATTCCATCAATCTCACCGAAAACCTACACCAGCTTACCATACGCACAGAACATTCAATATATCTGCGGACTTTCTACAAAAAAACTTTCATCAGAATCAATTGTTCGCAAACACAATGGTTTTGTGTGGATATCTGAGATTTTTCAACGCTTTCCCAAGTGTTGGCTCTCTCCCCCAATCCAATAAATGGGTTTGTGCGCAAAGCTGGAATTGAAAATCTAATACGAGCACTTTTCATTGACAACTGCTGGCGCAGGCCTGAAGCCATTGGCTGCGTTACAGCTGTGCTGAGAGTCAATCTCTTCAAGAGGAGTGAATAGCCGCAGAGAGCTGGAGACAATACCTCGCTGACAGAGAGACTGCGCTTTGCTGCGAGGGTCCGCGGTAGGCTGATTGTCTCTGGCTCACTGTGGATGTGTTCATTAACCTCTGAAATCTCTCTGGCTCTACAACAAAAGGTGGAATTTTCATTCACCGACTGCTGCAAGAGGATGATGATGATGATAAATGAAGGGCACAGATAAACCGAGCAACTGAACGGATCTGACAAGATGAATGAACCTGCAAAGTGTCCAATCAAGACCTCCAAACAAGACAAGCCTTTATCAAATTTGTAATGTGACAAAACACCGGACGAAGAGTGAATAAACACCGCTGAATGGGGCAGGAGAATGTAGGTCGGTCTTTCTCTTCCTTTTCCCACAGCGCTTTATCCTTGTAAATATCCTATTCTTTGCCTTCTTTTCCCTTTTGACCCTCCTGACAAAACTGCTCCCCCACCAGCATCTCATTTTTCAGACTTGCGAAAAAAAGCGTCAATCTGGAAAGAAATGTGAATTATAGTTCCACAATAGCGCTCAGAATCTGTTCTAAATCTCTACTTTCCACATCTCAAACCAGATGAACAGAATTTTAGCTGAAACGTGCCGTACAGTCGCTGGACTTTTATTTGAAATGGCTAAACCCATTTTAAGAATTTACACCCGCACAACCCACGTTTCTTCTCTATTCCACATTTTCACACCAGAAACAACTTCGTCCTCGAGATGAACCTGTCAGGAGGAGTTTGCTGAAGATCCCAGATCTCATAAAACCTAATGTGTGGACACTTCTGCGCCACCCTAAACAATACACAGTGTCCCACATTATTTCCTTATTGTTGCTTGAATGTTGCTCAACTGTGGAAACCCAGGCACAGTGAGTTGTACAATCATTGGCAAGATGTCTGGTGAGATTTACCTAGAGATGAGGCTCAAACCAGATGTTCAAACTGTGCAAAACAAACCAAATGCTCATGATTTGGGTGTGTATACCACCTTCACCAAAGGAACATAATAACCTTCTCAAAAACAAAATAACAGGAAAATCCTTCGGATTACAAAACTGCCACATACAGAAAAGGCAGTAAAAATGTTCAGCCCAAAACGTATCCAGCTGCTTGATTCATTTTGGTCTCAACTCATTTTTATTCCCCATTTTTTGTTTTTTAAAATCGTTAATAACAGGAGCATTGTCCAAGAGACATCTTGTTTTAAATCGCACTTCAGGTGACCTGTGACTTTCAATAGCGATGACTCAACAAACTCCATCAGCTTCAAAACAACAGAACATGCATATAATTGTAATACATAAGCATACAGAAAAATGGATTCTGAACGCCGAGATCAGCATTTGTTACTTTATTTTACAAGATTCTACACATAAACAACATATTAGCAAAAAACACAAGTTGCACAATTGCTTAACCGAAAAGCAAGACACCCGTACAGAGTTCTGTAAACAAATGTAAAAAAAAAAAAAAACCCAGATGCGAATCCATTCGAAACGCCAAATCTCTGCCCTTTCCTGACCTCTCACCTTTCAAAATTCCACACGGAGACAGCGCTCGGACGCACACAAAAATAAAAACTAAGGAGTCAAAGCGGCCACGTATTTAACGCTTCAAATTCATAACGGCACTACAATCTGAAAGACTGACATTTAAAAAGGTGGGAAAGGGGGATTTTTTTTAACAGAAGAGTGAAACGATGAAAATTCACAAACAGTCCCATGGTGAAACCGATAAAACAAAGAAGTGGACGTGTCATAATGAGGCTCTTCTCATATCATCATCTCTCTCCCACAGACACATAAACATGCGACCAACCATCTGTGCCCGGGCAGTTGAGTGTGTTTCGCACCATGTGTCCCTCTGTTATGTGTCAAACGAGCATCGGTGGGCTCATATGGCACTGCCCCGTACACGCACACACTGACCCACTCGTACGCTCCAGTTTGAGAGTGTCCCGCCTCAACAGGGGCTCTTGATTCAAAGCCCAGAACTTTCCGTGGCTGGTGCGCAGGGTTCCGCATCAGAAGGAGACAAGCTGTGCACAACTGTATGAGGGATTGAGAGGGATTTCTACCTAACAGGAAGTTCAGATCAGTTCAAGTGGGAAATCGCTACTTGACAACGTGCTCCAGAATGTTCTCTGCTGAATGACAGAATCAGCAGCATGCTTGTCTGCTATACTGTCATTCTCTTTCACTGCTATTACTGTATATACTGATATATAGGATGTAGGTCTACGAAGATCAGGGGACAGAATGTATAATGAAGTATTAATACTCCTGAACTAATGCCATATGGTAAATAAAACTGTACTTTTCCCACAATTAATATACATGTAATTAGTTTATTAATATACATGTTTTTAGAACAGTATCAATATGATACATATAATTGCAAGTACATTCTAAGCATTCTCAAATTGTTTATTCATGTATCAGTTATTATTTTGTTTATTTGACAACATAGTATGAAAAATATAAACTCCTTTATAGTAACTTGTAGCAAGTCCAGATGATAAGATAGGGTTGCAACTATCTGGCGTGAAAATGGACAAAACTACCTTGAGATTGTCCACAGGATGAGTTGCTGTGGAAACCTCTGATGAGAAAGGCCAAAAGAGAAGACAACGATTTAAAACTCCTTTATGGAATATGGAATGCATCATTTTGTTATTTCAAATACAGTATGTTTTTATCCAAAAATATCAAATTACAATAGGAACAGTAGTTAAGTACTTTGTATGACTTAAATTCACATTTTGAGACTTTTGAGAGTCTATTTGAGTTCTACAGGGAATAATTTAGGTATTAAGGAAAAATTGTGATTGAAATGATCATTAAGGAAACAAGGTGTTTTAGTGTGGCTTATTGAAAAAAAAAAAAAACAATTGCAAATATTTAAAATAAAACTTTATCATAAAATTAATAATACTG
>SOMO01000333.1:136423-146434 GCA_028128575.1 Paedocypris carbunculus
CGGAAGTGCAATTAATGGCGTTAATAAAATTTGACGCGATTAAACTAATTTAATTAATCGCATGAGTTAACGCGTTAACTTTGACTGCTCTACTTTTTCTTTTTGACTGCTCTACTTTTTCTCTCTCGTAATTTTAAATACTGTACCTTTATAAACTCTTGCCAAAGGGCAAACTAAACAACTGCTGCTAACATGTTTTTTATTACATTTATTACCAATATTTTAAGATTTATACGATCTGTCTGATTTTACGAAGTCACTGCTCGGATTAGATGGAATACACTTAAAATGCAGGTCAGTTTATGAAACATTCGCCGAACGAAACAGCCAGTTTCAGTTTCTCCGAGGCCACAGAGGAAAAACATATGACACAAGAACGTAGAACGTACCGCGGCAGAGAGCTGTACTGTCTCTGAGCATGTGTGAAGGCATCTCTGGCTTCTTGTCTCTGCAGCTGAACCTCCACGGATACAGAGTGACGGCCAGACGAGGCCTGCGAGCTGCAGTTTGACTGAAACAGAGAGATGTGTTAGCGACGGTCAATTGACCACTGACTGCTGAAAAGCTGGCGCAGAACAAAGATGCGTTACTGGTGACAGACAGTAAAGACCAGCACTTACCAGCTTTCAGAGATGCTTGTGTGTGTAATTCATGTGTTTGAACGTGACATGATTACCGCTCCTACCACCTTTAACACTTCCCTGCTGTTAATGAACCCATTAGAGTCGATTACATCCCATAAAATATTCATGAAGTTAGTTATTGCGCCTCATAAAACGAGAAATTTACCAAGCCACTCTGTGATTTTTATTACATAATTATATTGCAGTTCAAATGACCCCATCATTACTGTGGTGTCTAATCATTTCAGAATGGGATTATTAAAATGTGCGGCTCAGTATTACCAAGGACTTTGGTAACATTTTTATTGCCAAAATGAACAAACTCTGTATTAAAATGATTTAAAGCATCAAAATTATAACCAAAGTCAAAATTGACCATATTTGACCAAACATTTTTGCAGCCAAAACCACAATTAAGCAGCAAAAATTACCCATGAACATGATTCCATTAAGTGTGGAACAGAAAAAAACATTTCTCAGAAATCATCATAAACTCAATTAAAAAAAAAAAAATTATAAATTAAAAAAACGTTTTCGTTTTTGTCAAACTGAGATTTCATTAATTTCTTAAAAAGATTTCCTTGCCGAACTTTTGTGACTGCCAAATTTAGCCAATTTTTTATGTGATTTAATAAAGTGTGGAATTGAAAACAATAATACATGAAGAGTGTAAGAAATTACACAGCAAACTCATGCGATGCTTAAGACTTTTTCCACAGATTTTCACAACCAAATGTCGCTCTCCGAACCAGACCTTTTAGGAGTTTTAGGAATCTACACGACCACAAAGCTGACGCTGGAATGGAAACACACAGAAGATGTTAGATGACTGTTAGCTGGGAATTAGATGAATACATAATGAATATTAGTTGCTATTACAGGAGCGGGAGTTTGCAGTGATCATATAATGAATGATTTCTCTGAGGTAATTCATTAAAGAATCACACACGCATTCACACACGGTCGGCCGCGAACATAAGGGTGTAATTATAAACAATAAAAGACTCATTTAACAAAGTCTCCTTCCCTCGGCACTCAGAACGCTGGTACTGCAGTAAATTGCTCATGACCCGTAAGAATCCATTTCTTTCATGGCAACATTTACATTGAGTCTCCCGCTCCGGTCACGCTCAGTCACACAGATGAATGCAGTCCCAGGCATGCTCAATCAAGAGCTGATCCACACGGAGAATTCCATTAACTCTAATGAAGGAGAACAGCATGCTGGGATTGATTGACGTAGCTCGGTGGCCAAGTTGCCGTGGTGACGGAGGTGTTGACTGATGGTGGGTGCATAGAGCCGGGTCATTTAACCCAGTTCATTAACACAAATGTACACTTCACTGCCTAAAACAACATCAGTGTCACAGAAACGTAGCATTCGTTTGCTAAACAGATTATGGCGTTAAGGGTGTGATAGCAGCTGGGAGCAGCGTGAGATTTATTCTGCTGGGCAAAGTCTGCTTTGACAGGAAAACTCTTTTCTGAAAGATGACTGGTGCTCGGGAAAAAAATGATCATTTTTTATCTAATCACTCTCAGGTTTCCTGCTGAAACTGGAATAAAAAAAGTCCAAGAAAAATGGCAGTCGGCGAAATTGGATTTGGTTCAGTTATGGAAACAACCCAAAATAAATGCTCGCAAAAACACTTAACAAATTCCAACTTTGTTGCTTCTTGTCTGACAAATTGACTGTAACTAGTTGCAGGTTTTAAAAAAAGGGCTTTGGTTTATTTAGAGTATGTGACAGAAAACCGGTATCTATATTATTCAATACATCGTCATTATTACAACCAAACACCAAACAAAAAAAAAAAACATTAAAAACACAATACAAATGAGGGAAAAGCTAAGATTCAATGAAAAATGAAATGTTCCTTCAAACAAAAATATAACACAGTCCGTAACAGTTTTAAACCCAGTGGGGTGATTAAAAAAAAAATCTAAATATGTTTTCAAAAAATTCCACAAAAACATTCTACTCAAGCGCTTCAAAAATGCAGAACACGACTTCACACACAATTAAGATTAATTAAAGTGCAATTCATTCAAGACTTAAATATTACTTCCTTTGAGGAGTTGAATCCTGATCACTTATTATTTGACCTCAGAAGCCTAAACTCAACAACATCCCCCTAAATAAAGTCACGACTCTCTTACATTCATCCAATCACAGTCCTTTAAAATGTGGTGAAATGAATCAGTTGAAGAGATGAACGGATGAGTGAACAGTCCACGAGGAGGTGACGGTGATGTTAGCATTGTTAGCAGACAATCTCCAAGATGACATGCTCCATGCAGTGCTCTAGGATTAGCGATTAGCATTATTCCTAGCCGTTCTGGCAATGGAAAGTCCTTGGACCGTCTTTATTTCTCTTCCTAGAGATTGTTCAGCCAGGATCATGGGCGAACGTTAACCATTTACACACTCACCCAGGGCTGCTCTACACTGAAGGTGCGATGATCGTCTGGCTCCGCCTCCTCTAGCTGGACCTGCTGGAACTCTTGACGGAGGCGCTGGATTCGGTCGTGATTGCTCGGCATCAGCCTGTAAAAGCAGAAAGAAAAGGTCAGATGATGAGAACATGACATCATAATACCTTTGATCCATTTCTCTCTGGAATAACAGGTGTGGGAAGCGTGACCCCGTCTAAAGGTCACATGGTTATGCACCACTACCTTTACGAGAGGAAAGGTCAAGATGTCACACGCGGTGGACAGATGGTCCATACACCTAAATGGGCGCCAGACATGGTCTCGCTGGGCTCCCGTGTTCCACAAATTACATCAATAAAAGCCTGTAGCAAAATGCACAGACAGGCAGCAGGAGAGGATTCGACAGTACATCACGCATGCATGTGTGTAGAAGAGGAATCCAGACAGAATTCCCTTTATTAAAATTCCATGACCATGATGAGGGGTGTGTGTTTACAGTACAAAGGACAGCAACTGGTCATTATTGCTAAAGAACAGATGTCCTATATACAACACTCAGTCAAAATGAAAGGAATCAAAAAAGAATGCTAAAGAAAAAAAAAAATACAAATATAAAAGCAGTCTCTCCATCTAATCAAAAAATCTCTTCAAATATTTCAATTTTTCCAAAATAATTATTTTGTGAAAATGATGTGGTATTTGTGAAAATGTTTTTTTTTTTTTTTTTTTACGTTGATTCTTGTTCAACAAAATCTTATTTAGATTAAGATTATGTTGTTACATTTTTGTCAAGTTCTAAAGTTTATTGGAAATTTCCCAGTAGCTCAGTCTGTAGAGCGCTAGTGTTGGATCATGGGTTCAAACACTGGATCATGGGTTCGATTCCCAGGGAAAGCAAGAATTTGTTAAATTGTAACAATTGTAATGAAATGTAAGTCGCTTTGGATAAAAGTGTCTGCTAAATGACTGTAAAGTAAAGTAAAGTAAAGAAATTTGTACAGTTATGCATGTATAAAACTTCACACTGTACATGTAATTTCAAACTAATTATGGAAATTGCTGTACATTTTTGAAAATGATTGCCACAAATCTTGTCTTTTTTTGTTGCAAAAATCACAAATCTTGGAGGTATGGAAAAAGGACAAAAACATAGACAAGCAGAAGCCCGTCTAATACAGGTTCTGAGACGTCTGATGTTCTTCTCCTGCTGTTTCAAACACTTAGTCCTGATTTAAAACACACACACACACACACACCAATCAATAAAATCTCATCAAATAGAGCAAAAACATCAACACTGTGGAGCCATTTAATCCGATAAGAAAATCAATAAAGAACTGCTGTAATGTTTCCGGAACCCTTCCGATATCTAAAAGCATTGCAATGATGAACAAAGAAAGCCAATCGGAGCGTGTCTGTACATGCTGACATGGCAGTAACAGTACCTGTGTAAAATTGCATTTCCATTGTCAGATCCATTGATCTGCTCTCTTCTGACATATTTCCTTTTTAAAAGATCAGTGCGCGCACACATACACACACGACAGGAAGTGCCTCTGACCCCATCAGGAGATTACTCTCTTCACTGCCAACAGCTGGGGCGATAGGAAGCAGTTATATACTCTCCCACGCAGACCTCAAACCTCTCACTGAAACGATCCAAAGACACACTCAACAAACATTTTACAGCTGTTTAAATACCAAAAATAAACTTTTTGATTTGTTTTGTTGATTACAGACTGTTTAATGATCAGTTCTAGTGTTTTGTGTGCACACACACACACACACACACACACTAGTTCATTTTTTGACTTCATGATGAACCTTAAACGTGATCCAACATTTTGCTTTACACTGCATAAAATAACACTTCAATGAATAACCACATTTTAAAGACATTTTAAAACGCCACTTTCTAACCAGCTTAACGTGTTCCTAGGTCACTTTGAGACATTTAACGATTCTCCTACAAAAAAGGTAAGAAACCCTGTACCACCGACACAGTGTTTTCTCTGCGAGACCTTTCAGACAAATTCAAGCACACAAAGCATCAAGACCGGACAACAAATCTGGACCGGCAGAGGAGTTCACAGACATCTTTCTCTCTCTCAGTAAGGCTGTGACTGGTTTTAAAGCCGCCACCACCACCATTCCAGTACCAAAAACGTCAGTCCTACCCTGCTTCAACAACAACCGAAATCAATAACGACTAACAACAAAAATATATGTACAAAAACTAAAATGGAACACCGGGTCATTAAGACATTCCAAATCAATGTTTTTAAGTTTAAGAACATCTCAACCAATAAATCATTCAAAAAACAGGGGGTTGAAAGACATAATTCAGATGAAAAATGAACCAATCAGATCCCCCGATTGATCAACTTCTTTTTTTGCTCTATCAGTCTAAATGAGGACAGAACAAATCGATACACAGCGACTTGGGGGATAAACATGACAGCTGAGTAATAAGATGTCACTTTCCTCACTTTAAATGGGCAAAAACAACAGCTGGAAATAAAGAGTTTAACAGTGTAGAGCAGGTAAAAGCGCAGGTTTGTGAAAGCAGAGGTGGTTTGAGTGGACACTTGTAGTTCATTTAGTTCATTCATTTTATATGACCACAAAATGACAGAGTCTGTTGGGGGTTAAAAAAGTCTGCAGGCACAGAAAGTGCACTTAACTGCAAATTCATCATTAATATGATTAAGGGTTTAACCTACTCCAGCACACACTCAGACTCGTTCGTTATTCATGCTTTCATTTAAACCTTCAGAATTTACGGAGACATGTTCATCCTCACAGTCTCATCCTGAATGCATCAAACGGTCACCATCTCACAGCCTCATCCTGAATGTTCTCCCAACAGTTGCATCGAAACGTCCTCAGTTGCATCATTCTCTCACAGCCTCGACTTGAGTATTCCCCTCACAGTCATATTAAAATATTCACCGTCTCACAGTCTTGACTTGAGCTTTCCCCTGTCAAAATAAAACATTCACCCTCTCACAACCTCAACTTGAGCTTTCTCCTCAGTCATATTAAAACATTCAGCCTTCACACAGTCTCAACCTGAGCATTCCCCTCAGAGTCACATGGAAACGTTCACCCTCTCACTTTATTTCCTTAGCACATATGTCAGGGTTTGCAGTTCCTGTGTTTTAGGGACTTTTAGGTTGGTGGGATTCAGTTCAGTTCAGACTGTGGATCTACCCAGGTGTCATGTTTTAATTTGATTTCATTATATAATTATCCTGTTCATCTGTGTCTTGTTCTTGTACAACAGACTGTGTTTTCCTTTGTTTGATCCTGGAATATTTTGTGAGTGTTGGTTGGTTTTGGAATGTTTTCTTGCCTGGTTATTCAGAGTCTGAAGCGTTGCCAGATTGGTGTTCATGCCTTGTTCCTGATCTGTCCTGTTCCTGACCATTTGGCTGTAACGTTTCTGTTTCTGTTTGATACTTTGTATAATAAAAGTCCTGTCCCTGCAGTTGGGTCTGGGCTCTTGGGGCTCTTGCCTCCCGTACAAGTGTTTTTTTCTATTGTACAGTTTCTCTGTTGCTGCTGAAACCAAAGGAAAAAAAAGTAGTTCATTCATTCATTCATTCTCTCACAGCTTCATTGTGAATATTCCACAGCACAGCATGATTCACCCTCTCACAGCCTCATCCTAACAATTACTCAATGCAGTCGCATTAAAACATTCATCCCCTCACAGCCTCACCATGGAGAGACTGATGCAGAGAGAGAAATCTGATTATAATGACAGTTATCATCTCTCCGAGTCATTACTGAAATGGCTCCAGCAGAGGATCTGAAGTCACTTCACACAGTCAAATCTTTTAATACCAATGATACACACAAAGGCAGATATGAGCAGATCAAACTTTCTCTCCTAAAGATCCCTTCATAAAAGGAATGAACGTTCTAGTAGAGCACATAATGCAGCATCTAATATCCCTGCGTAAACAGCTTTTGGCTGTTGAAAGGAGATTTGGAGACATATGGTCTCTTGAAGGGCCATAATTTGTTTAGCTGTGTGGACGTGACGTGAGGAATTGTGATAACATCGGTTTTAATGTACTTCAAAAGACCTCTAGCGCTATTAGCAGCTATCGCCGTGGAAACCGTTCCTTCCTGCTAAAATGGATTGACCACATTATTTTAGGATGTTCAATGATGTATAAATAGAAATGACTGTGAAGCACAAAAAGAATGAGTGCTTGTAAAATTGCTCGACCGAAAACAGTTATGAATCACTAATGCATAACCACACACACTCATCATAATACACAAGATAAAAAAAGCATTATCTTTGTACTGTAATCATTAGAATTTTGATTGAAAATTCAAATGGGAAATTTTGTTTCAAGAGACAATAAGATAAACTGATCCAAAGCTTTTGTTTGGAATTATGTTATTTAGTTTTGAATTAAACGTTACCTTTACTTTTGTGCATTTAGCATATTATATATAGATTATATTAAAATTAGACCCAGTAAATAATTTAAATAATTTAAAATAAATCAAATGAGATAAACTGATCCAAACCTTTTGTTTAGTGTCTTTGCGTTGGTCTTGAACTAAGAAAAGCGCTATATAAATAAACTGAACTTGAACTGAACTNTGAATAATATTTTTGACAAATTAGTCATACAATATACCATAAAAAATGAATTTGGCTTTTTAAATAAAAAGCAAGAATTATTGGGGTATTAAACCAGAGCAACCTATGTGATTGTCAGTACCTGGATCCATTCCCTGGCCGAGTCCTCCGATGGGGTCCAGCCATTTTCGGGATAGTTGAGCCTGGAGCGCAAAGGAGACCAGCTGGGATTGTACTGGGATGATGAGATTATTCTGTCTTCTGTGATCTCACCACTTTCCATCCCCAGAGGACTCAGACAGTCACTTTCACCTTCAGAGAAACACAAAAAACAAAATGCATGATTCAACCACTATATTCATCCCAGTTCATCCTGGGATGATCTTTCCACAAAAAATGAAATAGGACTAATACAAATTATTAAAGCAGAAGAACAAAAAACAACAAACAGAATATATATAGTAATAATATATTATAAAGNAAGTAAATTACATTAATAGTTTTACATTTGAAATACTGTACAAATATATTTACCAGAAATTGTTAAATAACTAATTTCTTTCATGTAGAGCAATGAAAGAGCTGGAAACTGTGATGTTTGAAACTGACAGCTTTCCAATTAGTCCTTGTTAAGCCACTAAGGCTTGATGTTAGAGCTGTCAGCCCTTTAACTGTGCTGAACATAATCCTAAATGAGGCAACACTTACTCCTTAATTAAGCATTTTACTCACCGCTTGACTTTCATAGAGTCGGTTGTTGGGCCTACAGGGGAACAGAGTTAGTTGACAGTGAGAAAGCCCCTTTAAAAGACCTTAAAGGTTATGGAGTGTATCTATTTAGGTGATGGCGTTGCTTTCCGCTGTTAATTTGAAACACACAGGAGTGCAGACTCTTCAGGCGGTGTGTGAGAAATGACTGCAGCGCTCCACCGAACCCCCAGTCTAAGTCACATCAAAGAACGACCTTCACATAAATACACATTCGCACGCACAGATGGCCGCGGTCCAGAGGTGCAGTTACTCCTGTGTGGGATCTGTCCAGCAAACAGCTCCAGACCTTTGTACACATGAACACAGAGTAGCCAAATGGGTCACATGTGTGTGTGTGTGTGTGTGTGTGTGTGTGTTTGTGTGGATAAAGAGTTATGATTGATTTCAGCACTGTCAGGAGTCGGGGAGGTTCGTCTCCCATGAGACACCAGCACAAGCCAAGTGGCATTTCACCTCCGTCCTGACACCATTGCCACTCACTTATTAAAAAAACATCGTCTTTTAGAAGAAGTCTACAAAGAATGCACATTTAAACATTCATGATATTAACTGGTTTAAAACATTAAATATTTTGAAATAATTCAAATTATACATCATCATTTACAGTACTTCTATAGGAAAAAAGATCATGATGTATAAAAAAATATAGTACACACACTAAAATTACAAGCATACCATCAAATTCTTTTGTGCATGTATGCTGAAGTCTGTGTGTGTATATATAGTTCAAATAACTATTGCTCCGTTTTTTTCTATTCCTAGTGTGAGACTAGCACACAGTACTTACTATCCCTCTGGGGGACAATTTCAGTGTTAGGAGCAAGAGAGATGACGTTTCCCCAAATACATCTGTCAGGTTTTTTTTCCTAAAGCAAAGTAAGAGAGATGCTGAGAGAGAGAGAGAGTGAGAGAAAGAAAAGAGGGAGAGTAGTCAAAAAAAAAAAATATCTACCCTCACCCTGACTGGGGCAAAGTCATCAGGAAATCCCTTGACCAGGAGGCCATCAACTACACTGAGCTCAATGGAAAGGACACACACACACACACACACACACACACACAGTTGAGCCCTTGTCTTTTGTGCCAGCTCGTATCTAATTTGCAGCGTTGCCAGGGTAACTGCAAGCATTTCCTAAGAGAAGGGTGTGTGATTTCTATGGTAACCATAAGGTGTAGGTGAACAGACACGAAGGTGACTAGATTTTCCATGCGCTTAATGTGGACAAAGGGCAAGAAAAGAGAGAGAGAGCAGTGAGTGTGCACACATACACTGCCTCTTAATGGTATTAATCCTGAGCATTTAAGGGAATCAGTAGCTATTGATTTCCCATTACTACCGCTAACAGAATCAGGCGTGAGTGTCGGATCCATAGAGCAGGAGTGATTCCCAAGCCTGATCTGTAGATTTGCTGTGTAGATCAATGTCTTGACACAGCTGAGAAGATTCCCAGACAGACGCATAAACATGTAATTATGAAAGTCTGGAAGACATTGATATGGGTTTAATTGAACATTTACAAATTTCATCACACGAAAAATTGAAAAAGATAAAAGTGGACTACTCTAACATCAAAT
>SOMO01000334.1:30159-52128 GCA_028128575.1 Paedocypris carbunculus
ATCAGAGCGAGTCACGCTGGAGCAATGATGGAGGGGAATCAGTACCAGCTCCAGTGTGACGTTCAGGACGTGGCTCCAGTTCAGTTTCTCACTGTGAAATGGTACAAAGGACAGAAAGTAGTGAACGTCACCAGCTTCACTGACACCATCAAGACTCCAGTGAATCAAGCAGCAACAATCGTGATCAGACCAGACAGAGATGATGATGGAGCTCAGTACAGATGTGAAGCAGAACTACTGGCAGAGAAACTCAACCCTCCTCTGAAGATCTCATCCAAACCTCTCAACATCACTGTGCACTGTGAGTGTTTCTATTAAACATAATCATTGTGTATATTAATCTGNGTATACATTTTTGGACTAAAAAAAAAAAAAATAGAAAAGGAGGGGGGGCATTGAATCCAGGAATACATTGTTAATTTAAAAGCCACGGGCTGTGTCTTTACATGGCCACGTTACAGCTTCATCTCAGAGCTACTCACTCTTGGCATCAGAGTCTGCTTTACTGCGTCGGCCTCCCTTTCCCTTGGTGACGGTGGGAGACTTGACAGCGTCTTCGCTCTCCTGAGCATCCATGCTTCCCTCCTTCTCACCGCCGTCCTCGTGCGATCCATTTCCCAAGATTCCATTTGAATGTCCATTCTGCTCTCCTCCATCCTCCTCTTTGACAGCCCCAAGCGCTTTCGTCAGCACGGCCTTCACCTCTGAAGTGTAAACCTCCTGAAAGAAAGACACTAGTAAGAGTAACGTTCTTTAACATTTATACTAAAGAAATTGCGAGGTGGCTCACAGTGGACAGTTCGGAGCGCTGAAGCTTGTCTTCTAGGGTTTTGAGCTGGTCCTGAGTATCAGCGAGCAGGAACTCCTGCAGTAACCTGAGCTTTTCCTTCACACACTCCTAGACAATGAACCACAAAAACAACTGAGCCACAGCATGGCAATAAAAAAAAACAGACAGCATTTTTTTCTTTGGGGTGAAGCAACAGCATTGCCTCTGCCCACATTGCCTCTACCATTTTTTATAAATATTGTCCTGGAATTTATATAGTTATTATACTTTACTCTTGATTAAAAAGGTCTGCTAAATAAAACAAAGTAAACCTTTTTATTCAAAGTGACAATTCAGTTTAGATATGTACTTGTCCAGGCAATGAACCTGCAACCTTATGGTCACAAAATACACGTTGGATACAAGTTTTTATTTAACACAAATATACTTGTAAATACCATAAGTGCTTTCTATACTTTTTCTCGAAAACTAAATTGCACAAATAGCGCCCTTAAAGTTACATTACTTTTCACAATAATGTGCAATGTACGTTGCGTATTTCACTATGCAGCATCTATGGAACTGGCTTTGCTTGTAAATGTAACAACTCCTTAGAATATTAAATCACAAAGTAATGATTGGAAGAATTGTGCAAAAGCTGACAAACCCTGTAAAGAAAGTCTCACCTCATCTGACAAACTGTCTCCTTCATCCAGAACCTGAAGTCTGTAAACAAGGAGAAAAGCCGTTTACATGGACCATAAGATCTCAAACCGAATCATCCCAAAAAACCGAAGTCAAACCGTAGTGGAACCATTTAGTACTGACAACACAACGAGCCGAAACAAAACGCGGAAATGACCAGCAGCGGCGATGCTCAATGAAATGTGATTGGCGGTTAATGGGGGGAAATGAAGACTGAGTGGTTACACTGGCGCACGTGCATTTGGCGCCAAAAATGCGTGAATTGAGGCCGGCGACAATATTAGCGTGAGGTAAAAGCAGCACGCGCTACGGTGACACACTAATAATGGAAGGTTGTGCAGATTTTGTGTCGCTGCTAAATGCTAACGATGTCAAACACGCGCTGCTCCACGTAGAAAAACACCGCGACGACTGTTTAGCAACCAGTTTGTGAAAGTAGAGTAAAGCGGACCATTAATTCTAACATCACAGCAGCTTTAAGTGAAATATTTCACCGTACCGTTCCTTGACATCCTCTGGCAAAGACAATGAGGTCCTGGTTGGCATTTCAAGTGAGAGTTGGAGAGACACTGTTTAAAACGACACTTAAAACACAATGCAAAAATGGACTTTAAAATAGCAACAACGGATAAAACGTGTAGTAAAATCGCTCAGTGCCAAACGCATCTGGATGTGGGAGAGATCAACGGGCTTAATGATGATGGCTAGCAGCTGAGAAATAAGCGCGGGCCGCTTTTTCGCGCGGAAACGCGGGAGAGTTGGACTGTACCACTGAGATTATGGGAGGGGTTGGACAAATCTAAAATACCGTAGAGCTATTATATCAATGGTAAACAAACGTATGTGCTTTATTTTAGTCGTTTGCATTGCATTTATTAACATTTTAATTGAATTAATATTAAAATGATTCTCCGTGACTTTTATTTATTAAAGCGAGGTGGATAAACACACCTTAACATGTAGAACCTCCAACAATAAGGGACGTACCACATGCTCATTTTGCCTCAGGGGTGCAAATGTATAAATATGCTCATTGACTCTTTACTTTATACATAGTTCATTGTGTGGAGACGGATAATCATGACTTAAGATTCAAAATTCAAATTTGGTACGTATTATTAAAAATAAATTATTAATGGTAAATTATTAAAATCGTTATACGATATTTGAAAAAAAAGTAAAACAATCTAATTAAGTCAGTGAGAGACACACACACACACACACACACACACACACACACACACACACACACACACACACACACACAATTTTATCTTTCTGTAGCTTTAGGAAATTAGTCAAGGAAACGAAAGCTCCAAATAATTAATAATTTTATAGTAAACATTTAAAATAAAAAAAAAATGTTTGTTATTGTTGTTGTAGTAGTAAAAATAACAGTAGATGTATGTAAAAAAATAACAGTAAACAAACGTCATAAATTAATAAATGCATAATGCAATATAGAAATTGCACTTTCGGAAATGGAAATAAAAATACGTAAAGTATGTTTGTATAGAGTTTGCATGTGTCGGTGTTGTCGCATATTTGTAGAAACAGAAACAGCAACAGTAATAATATTAATCAATTGGTTATTAATCGAAATTGTATTATTAAATAACTCGCACCTGTCTGGCCAACTTTGTAATGAAAAGGATGAAATGACTTTCAACCTTAATGACTTTGGCCAAACACTAGGTGTCGCCCTCGTACAGTCCTAAACACTTTGGGAGTGTCAAGCAACAGTGGAACATGGACATCAGGAGCCACTGCTAGCTTGCAGCTGTTTCAGCATGAATGATGTCACTTCCTGCAAGCGCTTGGCCACAGTCCCAGCTGTGCTCTCTCCCAGGGCGGGTAACGGTTCCCACCCAAGAATTCTGGAAGTTTGACAGAAACCAGGCCAGACCATCTTTAAGCCCACTCAGTCAAGGTTCACAATCCCCCACCCCGTCCTCTGCTCATACCGTTTTACTGACCGGCCTTTCCCACAATGCCACTGCTATTGATCTCAACACTCCCCTTCCCTTCACCCTTCGGCTAAACATCTGCTCTGCCACAAGCGGGCACCGATCAGGGCCTGCACTTCTTACTCACTTCTTCTGTAGAAGATTCATGCCCAAGCCAGTTTTCCTCCAACCATGTCGGTGCTTGTTGGTATTTAGTTTCTGCTTTTATTGTGCATTTGGACGTCTATAATAAGTGGGATCAGGTTCTTGCGTCAGGACTGTTAATCCAATACTGAAATCAAGAGCGCACACTGGCATCGATTGTTTCTCACGCACGTTGGATCAGACATCAGCGTCCATTTCGGCAACAATAAAAGCACACACACACAAGCAATGCAGCTTTAAAGAACAACTGGCCTCATTGTATGCATCTGTTTTATTAAAAAAACACAAACAAAAAAAAAACAATTAAAAAACAACAACAAATCAAGGTTGATGTACCTACAATAGTGTTTGTGGACTGTACCGACAGCACAGGAAACTAAAGACAAAGCCATTGCACAGGAAACAATTCTACACCTATACACAATACATACATACTGTACATAGTTACATACATACATGGTTTCATATATTTGTCATCGTTCCACAGGGCAGACAAGGCTATACTGCAGTGACGGGGACGCTCACACAGCTTGTACTCTTCATGAAACAGACAAGCAAAGTAAAACAAATATATATATATATTAGGCCAGACGTGGAAGAGCTGCCAAAGTGCTTTCTCTCTTGAACTGAAGCGATCAACAGAGGAAACGAGTGATCAAACGGCGAAAGGCTGCGAGAGTGAAAGCATGTGACGGCGTCAAGGTCAGTGGAAAACAGGAAAAAACTCCAGACTTCCTGAGGTCACAGGAAGTTCCGCGCTTCACATTTGCAGAAGACTTGCCACTGATTCTCCATCTTTCTGGATGATTCTACACAGAAAGGCAGAACGTAATGCTGTGTATGTCATCGGTTTTGACGTGGACTTCACAGTGCTGCCGAACATGGCGCCCGCCGTGTCTGCTAATACTGTCGATAAGCGAAACGTTCGCTCTAAACACTTCATTCTCTATTGGATTTGGTTTCTGCCGCAGCTACAGCATTGTCGCTTAAACCTCCTCGCCTTCTGATCACGATTTCCTTTACATTAGGAATGGTTCTTTGGACTAACGTGAGGTCACATGACAAAAACAGTGGAAGCTGTACATAAGTTGTTGCTTTTTTTTTTTTTTACACAGGTTAGACGCTCATGCAATACAATAAAGCGGAATACTCATAAGGTGTTATGCATATCAAGTAATTCGATAAATACATGGAGCTGAGAGCAAACTTCCAATGGTCCTGTCCATCTCCAGCTCTCGTGACGCTAACAGATTAGGTGACGTCTCAGCAAATAAGGAAAGAACCCAACAGCCTACAAGTGCAATATCTTCAACGTGGGATTCGCTTGGGATGAAAAACGTTTTATTCTTCTCATCCAAGCCAAAACGAAAACATCCTGCATCGTAAAAGCACATTCCGGTTGGATTTTGGTTGCTTTAAGGCCTCACTGATCCACTTTTCTTATCTAAAAGGAGCCATTGCGGGAAAAGACTCTCTTTGGAAGAACAATCAAGGTCTCCAAGGCATGTTCTTGCGTCTCGAGACAGGTCTGAATGTTTTCCGTCGTGCGGCACCTTGATCTCAGTTCAGACGCAGGTGGTACAGTCTTGCATGATGGGAGTGGACTGATGCTCGTGCTTGTTGGTGCAGTGCTCCATGGAGCTGGAGCTCTTGAGAGGAACCATGCAGCGGTGTGGAGGCCTGCCGCAGTTGAGCAAACCCCAGCAGCACAGAACCCTCAGGAACTCCTTCCTCATGTCCTTGCTCCTCAGCGTGTAGATCAGCGGGTTCAGCGCCGAGTTCAGCGTGGCGAAGCTGAAGAAAATGCCAGCCTTGCTGAGGATCGGACACTGCTGCATTTTACAGGAAGTGTCCAGGAGGAGGACGGTGAAGGCGGGCAGCCAACACACGATGAAGACGCCCAGCACGATGGTGACCGTCTTGAGGAGCGCGTAGGCTGGAGAGTTGGTGGCTTCTTGGTGGCTGGTTCGCACGATCAGGTAGATGCGAACGTAGAGGATCACGATGGACAGCAGGATGATGGTGAAGATGGTGACGACAAACAGGATGTAGTATCTGGAGTTCAGTGGCAGGACCGCAGAGCAATCCTCCAGGTTATTTATACAGTTCCAGCCAATAATCGGAAGACCTCCCAGAAGGATGGACATAACCCAACAAGTTCCGATCAGAAGGAACATTCGGCAGGTTTTGTTGGACCCGTAGACTTTGACTTTGGTGATGGCGATGTAGCGTTCTATAGCGATGGCCAGGAGGCTGAAAACCGAAGCCGCCAGTGCGATGAAAGCGGTTCCTTCTCGTATAAACCACTGGACAGGGGCCAGTTCGAACGTCCTGGGCCCTGACAGAAAGATGTTGGCGATGTACGCAGAGCCGGCGAGTAGGTCTGAGAAGGCCAAGTTTCCGATGAAGAAGAACATGGCGGAATGAAATTTCTTGTTGCGGAAGACGGCGATAAGCACCAGGAGGTTTTCCAGGATGATGATGCTGCAGATGATGACAAACACAATGTTCAGGGAGCTCAGGCCCTCTTTGCTTTGAATGCGCTGCGTCAGCTCCTCTCTGGTCATCTGCTTGGCGGTGAAGTAGTGGACCTGTATGAGGGTCTTGTTGAAGTACTGAGAGTATTTGCTCATGATGACGGAGTGGCAGACGCCTGCAGCCGTACGCAGACTGGTCATTCAGCTCGTCTGGGCCAGCAGGGGCAGAAGAAACCAGACAACCAGTGGCCCATGAAGGTCCTCGGTGTCACCTGAAAGACACAACACAACTGGTTAAACACTGGACCATGTTCACACTAATCGGACTGAATAGATGCCACACTTTTAGATCACAATAAAAATGTACAGTGTATATGCAAAATGTACAGCAGAATTTATATAACGCAGGTGTGTGCGCGTGTGTGTGTGTGTGGAATTGTTACATCCATTATGGAACTTTGACCACAATATATCGTGTGTAACAAGGTATTTATGTCTTCTTTTTATTTAAATTTTAATTTTAATTAAAAAAAAAAAGTATTTTTTATCCTTTGTTCTTTATATTAACCACCAACAGGGCAGGTAACGGGCAACTAAATCAATTTTTACTGTATTTATTTTTCTATGTACATTTATATAGCTTGTTGAACTAATTTTAAAAGATTGTAAACATTTGTACATACCACCATTACCATTTTGTACATAATGCACAAAAATTATATATATATATATAAAATAAATCAACAACATGTTATTTTTATAGTATGTAAATTTTGGGTAAACTGTTTGCAATCCTTTGCTTTTTATGTAACACTGTGACGTCTATGTATTTACTTTAAGCTCTTTCTTTTCTGAAATACGTATATTAACTACAACATTTACAATTGGTTGTACTTTTTAATATTAATAATAATAATAATAATAATAGTAATAATAATAATAATAATAATAATAATAATAATAATAATAATAATAGCTGTACTATGTAGAATTGTGGATGTGGCAAACAAATCTTAATTTGATTTATTTCCATTTTCAAGTCAAAATGGAGCATAAAAAAACCTGATGAAATGAGTCACAGAAATGGATATCACAGAAATCATGATGAGCTTGTTCCATCGTGATTTTTTAACCAAATTTTCCCAAGTCTAAACAGAAAGTGATATTTCTACATGTATGCAAATTCTCACCGAAAAAAGCATAGAGTACACACGACGTGTAAAATTTCAAGAAGAACACAGACAAACAAGAAGATGTCTTCAACCAGTGATGATGAGGTCCAGAATGAAGTTGAACACGATACAATTAGAATGTAGATTGGTTTTATACAAGAGTCGAATGCCACAGAAGACTGGACAGTCCAGTCAGGCCAAATCTGCCAAAGCCTTCGACACTGAAAGACGCAAATCCTCCGTCAGACCCGAGTCCCAGCAGCAACCATGTGGAATGGCATCTGGAGACAAAGGCAGGAATCTGAGACATCTGTGTGACGCACACGCCTCGTTCAATTCCCCATCACTGTTGGTACACACAATCCCGATCTCCACAGACATATACTGATGGAAACCTGACCAAACACACCAGGAAGTGGCTCATACGGCTTTCACAAACACAATAAGATACAGCTGCACAGACAGTGGCACAATTCTGCTGCCAAATACCAATAATACACGCCAAGGCCGTTTCCTTGAGCCCAAGCGAAGAACAATGGCTCCCTTGTCCAGTTTGCGTCTCACTGGATACTTAGCAAGCGTACGCCGGTCAAACATTAACGTCTGCATGTCTGGTCACCCAAATCGAATTAGCTTACGAGGCATGGCATGACTTCTCAGAAACAGGAACATTTACCAACAACTCATCTCCTTCTGCCCACCTTTTGGAAACTGTGGGTAGTTTTCCTCTATCTTCTCTCACCTTGGCCACAAAGCCATGGCGGCGTCTCACTAGAGTTTTGACAGTGTGTGGAACCTGATGGTCGGGTTTGTGAGCAACGCTGACAAGACGACAATGAGAGGCATATTTTTTGACCTGATAATAGTGGGAACAGTGCATGCGCTCACACACAAGCTATGTGAACTTTTGCTGGCTAATAAAAGCATTCCTGCACAATATGTAAACGAAACCATTATAGGCCAGAGGAAGTGTCTGTAGTGTTAGAAGCCCGACATCCTGTTTTGGCTTTATCGCTTAGCGGGGAAAAGAAAGACAGTGAAGGTTGGAAAAATGCACACTGGATGCCAGAGACACAAAGGCAAAGCAGAGGAAGTTGCTTCGACAGGTGTAGCGCAAGCGGCAGGAAGCGAGTCGAGCAACGTTTTTTTTCCATCAAGACCTTAAGAGAAACGTATCATGTCAACACAGAGTCTTTTCCACCATCACTAACCCTATTTTAAACCGTTTTACCTAACCCTCGGCAGACTGAGTCTCAAACGGTCCTGACCACATCCCCACGCCAGCGTCACAAAGGCCTCGTTTCCCAGCAATACCTGATATGACAATTAGCCGACGTTGTCAGAGCAACCAAGTTTCCCAGCGCACCTGCTGCGTCGCTTCGGTTGGATTGGTTTCTCAGAAGAACATCGCTGCCGTTTGTGGCACAGACCACATACGTTTGGGAGCATCACGCAGACAGATGGTTGTCCTCAGCTCGATGTGACGGCTGTTACTACACCTTTGTGTTCTTCATGTTTGATGGTGTTAATCAAACACTTCGACTTGTATTCGACAGATGAGATTGGGCGCTTGTTATTATTTATTATTATTGGGAGTTTTGATTTCCTAGCCATTGTCGCTGCATATTTTGCTGGACAGAAAAGGTTGTACAAACAGTTCTGTTTATTCCGCACAGTGGCTTTGAGATGGTCTGAGACTGTGAGAAGTGCTTTATAAATAAACCGATCTTATATAACGGCTCACGCTGCACGTTTTAGTGCAGGATGCAAATGAGAGCAGTTGGATTGCTGACGACCTTCAGCCACTGACAGGAAACTGAAAGATGTACACTTCACTGTCAACACAACCACATGCGCTTTTGTCCTCTCAGAACTCAACCGTGGTCTGACGGTCTCAGAGTTTTGTGCATATTCAACAACTCTGCATTTGTCAAGCCATTAAAGAAATGGGACTTTTGCAATGAAGCAAAGCAGCAAAAAGTCTTGACGAACACAAGAAGTTTAAAGGTCTGATGGACTGAATTGTTCAAGAAACAGATTTGAGCGCATGACCGCTGATCAGATTGGCCCGGAGAGCTCAAGGGTGACATTATGTATAGTTGTATTGATTGAATGTCTGACTCTCCGGGCCATCATTTCAGATAATACCCAGAATAGCGCTGGAGTCTCACGAGAGGACGAGGAAAAATTTCCATCTCTAGACAAAAACAACGGAGTCGAGTCAAAGCCAGATAAATCCAGAAACGAAGAACACCAGTGACCTAGTGATGGAGGTCTGCTGTGGACTACAGTCACTAACTCAATAAGGACTTTTCTTGTCAACAAATATTATGATGTAATTCTATTTTTAAATAAGTACCTAAAGAGTACCTGAAAACCATAATTGAGTAGAAAGTACAGATACCTTAAAGAATTTACAAGTCAACAATTCCAAGAAGGCCTGAGCAAAAGTCGTGAAGTCACCAATTTTAATAGAACTTGACTATTTTACTTCTGCTGAATTTAGGCTCGAAAACCATCGATAAACAAGAAACTCTTTATTTATGAGATTATTTCCTATTATAGAAAAGAAATGTATCACCTCAACGTCTCAAAATGGCAGAACAAAATAGAAAAAAAATAAAACAAAAAGTCAGTCTCAGTCAAACTCAAATGTACAAAAAAGTGCACACTCTAAGGTCAAGTAGAGAGTAAAAGTTTTTGTTTTTGATGCTCAGTGCTAGTACAAAGTAGCTAAAAAAGAAAACTTACCCAAAGTAACAAAGTCCCATTTACTCAAATATTTTACACCACTGTCGTTTTCTGCTTCGGTCTGGACTTGTAAATTGAGATTGTATGTGTGCAGATGGATTTACAATAATGGAACCTCTGTGTGTTATAGAACCTCCTGTAGCTGCTTACAGGAAAGTGTTTGGCCTTCACTAAAGTCTGGAAAATGAGTCTTGCTCCACGTGAGTTTAAGGTAAATGTGCCTTGTAGAAATCTGTCTTGAAGCCACATATGATCATTGGAAAGACGCTTGAAAATGCTCTAGCCATAATAAGTTAAAGGACAGAGAGTGGATTCAAATATATTCCTGTGGAGTGTCAGTCAAAAAAACTTGAGTTTACAGTGCTAAATGCTACTTAGAAAGTCTTAGCTCTGCTGTCCAATTTCCTGTTTTGCTGCATCTCAAGAATTTCAGTCAGATGAATAATTTGACCTTTGCATTGTTTGTTAAAAATTCAGCGATTTCTATTTATTTGTTTGCAAAACCCGGGCATGGGTAACTTCTTAGCAAGGAAATACGGTTTGCCAAACAATCAGACTTTCCTGGAATTTCCATAATAAAAGACCCACCAATAATCCAAAATCATCTCAATTAATACTACTCTCATCTATGAAAAAAGCAGACGTAGATATAGACTTTAAATACAGATTCATGGAGTAGACGTCACATGCTTGATTTCCGAATGCATGAATGAAGTCCAAGATAAACGTTTTCTGTGGTAAAGCCGCGGAGCAGATACAGCTGACATGCATTTAAACCGGAACATTCCTGCTTTAAGCAGCAGGGTTATATTGTTTGCTAGTGAACAAAGCCTTGGGGTGACAAACTTTTATCCACAAACACAAAAAGAAAACCACCTGGTGTGATGCCCTGATTCAGGCTGGACGCTGAACCATGACACAACGGCTCCGCGAGAAACACAGCAGAAGTTCTCACCCGGGAAAACAAGCATCAACAGACAGCCATCACTGCACTGGTACGGGCACCACAGAAAAGTTTAAAGCCTTCTCTTCACATAATTCTGACAACACTGGCATATATGTGGACGCCACATGGTTTCTAAAAATATGTGAGGATATATTTTATACATTGCGGTACAACTTAAAATTACTTTCCACTAACAAGCCACCAAAATCCTTTCTTCTCGTTTCTCAATGCGAAAGTTCTCGGCATTAGGATGATTCAAGATGCATGAATCCAGAGGTGTAAAAAGAACATGAAAACCATACTTAAGTAAAAGGACGAATACTTCACTGCAAAAATTACTCCATTAAAAGTTACAAGTCACCAATTCCAAGAAGACCTGAACAGAAGTCGCAAATTACCAGATTTTAAGACTTAAGTATTTCACTCGTACTGGATTTTGACTCAAAAAACACCAAGAAATGTGAAAACAAGAACATCTTTTTTTTTTCTTTTTCTTTCCTCATATACAAAAGAAATTTAACACCTTGATGTTTCAAAATGGCAGAACAAAATAGATCAAACAAGAAAAAAAAATCAGTCTCAGTCAAACTCAAATATGAAAATGTGCCACCGATTTAGCTCATAAATAGCATCCAAGTACTTTACACCACTGCATGATTCTAACAGAGCAGTTTTGCAGACATTATTTTTAATGCAACACATTAAATTAACTAACCATCATGTTTGAAACATCAGGTCATGGGTTCGATTCCCAAGGAAAGCAGGAAACAGAATTGTAAAAAATTGCAATGACTTGTAAGTCGCTTTGGTCAAAATATAAAATGTACTATAAAAAGTAAAGTAAACAATACAGACAAAAGCCGTGATTGATGAATTATTATAAAAGTTTTCCTAGCAAACTAAAGCAAACATATTGTTTGAATAATAATAGATTAAAACTTTACAAGGAATTGTAATTTTCAGATTACTCCGAGTTGAACATTAAAAGGGTCAAATCTTATTCTGATTATTCAAAATGCCTAGTAGAATTCACAAGACTCATCCAGTGGCTCATGGAGTTTCACTTGTCAAAAGAAAATCACTGCTCTGCACCGTAGATAACCAGTCTCACTTGCCATTCTCTCCACTCTTATCTCCTGGGACACAGATGAGTACCAGACATGTAGATAGTACAGAAGCTGCAGGGCAGATCTCAGACATACACAAAAACACAATGCTGAAGAAAAAAAAAAAACACAAAATGGCATAATGGCGACATCATTATCTATGCTTCTCATCAGAAAAGACAGACGCAACACTCCAACGTAGATGCACACAGGACCATCATCCATCAATGACAGTGTCTTGAGACACCAACCATCATGCTGCGATATTTACCTCATGTCTTGAAGCTAGTGGCGCAGTGGAAAAAAAAACAGCACCAGTGAGATGGAAGCACAGATAACATGCAAACATTCACATGTCACAGGACATTTCTCTAAAAACACCATTAAAACCCTGACCAGATGATGCAGAAGTCTCTTGAAACCCTTCGAGTTCCTCTTGCTCGGCTCCTCTAAACTCTGACATGAGATGGTCTGTCGAATCTCACATTTATAATTGTGGGGCTGTTTTGAGTAAAGGAGGAAAAACGAAGATGAGAAATCTGCTTCCCCTGCTGGAGAAGATTTCACCATTCAGACAACCACTTGAAGCAAAATGGCCTGCAAACCTATTAATAATTTTCTTTATCAGCCAGAGATATGTTCTGGGATGAGGTAAAGTTCTTGTGAATCAAGTATGTACACACTTATAAGAAGGATTATACACACACAAAAATAGTTTGCTTAAACACAATGATAGCATTTAACCAAAATCTAATTTTACTCTGTAAGGTTAGGAGCACCATTCAAATGTCTAGAAGTTTCCGCAACCGTCTTTGAACAGTTAAAGTGCTGAGGTTTAAAGAGTACTGGAAAACCACACTTGAGTAAAAGTACAGTAGACTTGAGTAAAAGTCGTAAGGTATCCGACCGATTACAAAAGAACTTAAGTACTTTTCTCGTACTGAATTTAGGCTCAAAAAGCACAAAGAAATGTGAAAAACAAGAAACTCTTTATTTATGAGGTTCTTCTTCCCCAATGTAGAAATGAAATTGAACACCACAATGTTTCAAAATGGCAGAACAAAATAAGTAAAAAAGAACAAAAAGTCATAATTTAGCTCATAAGTAGCATCCAGTACCTTCAGCGCCCTGCCTCGTCCACCCAAGAAATTAACAGCGGTAGAAAAAGATGCTGACCTGGCACGCACAATGTAACAAATTAAAATGTAGTGGAGTAAAGAGTACAAATACTCAATCAAAATGGTAGTCAAGTACTACTCAATCAATACTTATATTTTTTTATACTCAAGTACAAAGTAGCCAAAGAAATACCCAAGTAAAGTAACAAAGTCCATTTACTCAAGTACCAGTGCTAAAGTGCAATGTTTAATTGGGACACAGTCACATCCTTAAACAACAGCCAGACACAATCTACACATCCTAGTTGCTAATGAATTTCCCTAATTACGCCTTTGTTCACGTTGGTGTAAAGCCCAGAAGCCATTTCAGTGCCACAGATGATGGCAGGGTGCCACACAGACAGGCTCCTGTTCTCTAGAGGGCTTGTGGAGAGTCGCGTGCACATCTTTCTTCTTTTGATCAGAGGAGGAAACGAGGGTGATGGAGCGTCGCTATTCAGCTTAGCGCACAGTCAAGCCAAGCGTTTCCTCCGCAAACGGTTGCTGTTTTGCGGCTTAGCTTTCTGAAGCAAACAGACTTTGCAAACATTTATTAGACCACATATGTGCGTGTGACTTCCATGTCTCATTTTGCTGCTGCGTGTTTAGTTATGGAGGTATAGATAAGAAAATGCAGGGAAATTCTTAAAATGGTAAAGTCCGAATATATTGGTATAAAATAAATGTTTTGATGGAATATAGTCTTATCAAGTCTTTATTCTTGATTCTTTTTTATACATTCATATATGTTGTAAATGTTTATCTACTTTTTTTGTGTATGCATATACTGTATGTTTTTTATTTTTCATCTTTTTTAAATATCTAACATCTTCCCCCTTTTTTTTTTTTTTTTTTAATCTGTAAACCAATTTTTGACAACCTTTCTAGTTTACCGTTGTTTTATTGTTAATATTTGAACTCTAGGTTTATTTATAATAGCAACCAAAATGAAACTGATTTTACCTATAGGCCAACCAACATATGAGACGACTATATGGAAATGCTCCCAAGTTCGACCACCTTCCATCACACGTCTGGTTTATCTCCAGATGCCAACCAGTGAGACTCAGCTCTTCAACCAAGAGCTTTCCGAGTTAAAGCTAAAGCTTCTATAAGCAGGGTCTTCTTACTTTTGTGATTCTGATTCGCAGCACCCCCAAGCCCCCCACCGTTTAACGTCTGCTAGACAGATCAAAGGAAGTGTCCACAAAGAAGTGATTAAAACCATCAGGAACGATTCATTAAACCGCGGACAAGCCGTCTTCCACCATCATTAGATTACCAACGAATGTGACGTTACTTCATTATTCCATCTTCTGCAGAAGTCTTTGCCCTGACATGTTTAGACCAGGGGTGAAAATGGAAGGAAAAACGGCTTCACGTTTTGGTTCCTTGATAATCATATCTGGGAGTAAAATCGCAACCAGGGAAGATTGGGTTTCACATGCAAACTTGTTCTCACACTCCACATCTGTTGTCTGCACATGGAAATGAAAGGTCCAGCAACAGAAATCTCCAATGCTTTGTTCTTCAGCCCAGCTCCTGTTCCTCTATATCGCAAACCCCACCCTTGCTCATGTTCTTCTACGCCATCACGCAGCTGAAACAACCATAAACTGCTTGATTCCACTGAGGAAATTAAAACGGATAGTGTTTGTGTATGTTGCTCATGATTAATTGAACCTCAGTTTAGAGGAAGTGAGGTGTACGTGCGTGTGTGTGTGTGTGTGGTGTTTTGGGCGGTAGAGGGTGTGTGATTGTGGAGTCTCCCCCTCATTCAAAGGAAACAGACACCCACACCAATGAACAAAGCCGCCCTGATTACCTTTTGTGATACGATGCTGTATTATGGTCCGGTACCTTTCATCCGACGATGATGGAGGGAAAGAAAACAGGGTGGGGGAGAAATAAAAGTGCTCACATTTGACTTTTACATTGATGGAGCATGTTTGCAAAGTCTCTCGATGAGAGTTTCACGTATTTCTTTGTAATAAATACACGCATTGGCTTTGTTTCAACAATGCGCAGCTTCATCGGTCTTTCCCAGACTCTCTTGATATTTTAAAACACATCCCATCTGGATTATGCAGAAAGAAAAAGCCTCGAGCGCACACACAGTCTGGGAGGGAAGGGAAAAAAACTCTCCACTTCTGCTTTTAGTTTTGATTTTAGTCATTCTTAAAAATAGACCATTAGAAAGTGTTTCAGACGGAACAAATCCTGGTGGTTACGGGCCACGTGTTGAATTTCTGATAAATTATTATTACCATATTTGTAAGTAATAATAAAATCATGAGGAAAAAAATCTCGTACGGTTACAAAATCTTGTACGGAATTATCGCAGGCTTTATTCCACCAACGCAACCTTCCAAATTGAGAATTGAGATTCAATGACGAATTTCAAAACTACTTTCTTCCTCCATTGACAATGAAAATATACAGCTAATGTAATCATATACAATCCTGTATTTTCCCACACATACTTGAAACCATAAACTGTTTCTGCCGTGATGTTGTTTTAACCAAGTCTTGATAATATTTGCATACTGGAATCCTAACATGTTGAAATTGTACAATTAAACTGTAAATTAAAGATAACAAATTTACAAAGAGCGTTATCCCTCATATGAAAGCGTCTTTCTCTGATCTGAGGTCAGTTTCCCATAATAATAATCAAATCCAAGTGTATCAGTTTCTGGCAAATACGGTTCTCTCTTTTCTTCTTCCCTGTTCCTGGACGCCACGTGATTAAAATCCGAGTAAGTCCGTTACAACTTGTTTAAGTGGAAAAAGGGCATTTTTAATCACCGTGCGGGATCCAGTGACGCATATTAACAAGACGTTTGATGGGTTTTTATCCGCAGGGTGTGGTTTGGTTCAGCAGGCTTAATCAGTTCTGGACTTGTTGCAGTCATGTCAAAAGCGCTGTGAAATCATATCATACAGCCCTTTAACTCCATTACAGCCACGGCAAGCCATAAATCTAATGCACGACGCTCCATGAGTGATGCGTCTTCCCGCTTCAGTGAGTTTCCGAGTCTGGGATTTAACATGTTGTGCCTTTTTCGGTTTTGGTTCAGGCCACATGAGTCTGATCAGCGACTTGTGTGTACATCACGGCTCATTTCAGCGCACTGTCATGGAAAACGACACCAGAATGACGGATTACAACATGCCGTGTTTTGATTTGCGTTTAGGAGAAGTGAAAGAACATTTCCCTTCTTGTAAAAAGTCTATCATTAATTTTCTAAGGCTTTGGGTTGTGCAACATCCCAGCAGAGAGCAGAGATCCTGGCTTTTCTCATGCTAAAAGAGCCTCTGTGGGCAGGTTCCATGTCTTTCATGGACATTCATGACTTGGCATTACCATGAGGATGGACCTGATCCTATCACAAATGTCACAAGTGAAAGAACAAGTTTGATGAACAAAGCCCCATCACCCCTCCATGTTTTAATCTGCAGAGCTCGGGTGAGCAATCCAGCTCTTCATTCCAGCCGGGCTTCCTCAGTGGGCTTCTTCCAGGTGCACAAACAATGGCCGCCGGAGAAACAATGCCCTGTCCGTCACGAGGAAGAGGAGGAGGAGGAGGGCGATGCTGTTATCTCTTTCAATACCTGCAGGAAACCTAACGCAGTTAGACGTACCGATGCCTGGCAGTCTTCAGCAAACCACAGCGTGACCACATCACTACATACCCAGCGCTTTATGGAGTACTTCAGGCCGCAAAATCGCTCTGAAATGTTTTACGGCTCACTAACACAAAAGCATCTCCAAAGCTCTTTGTGGCTACTAAAGAGCTGAACATTATCATAACAAACCAGATTTACTGAGCGAGCGCTTCATCACATGAGTCTATTTAGTTCAGATTTGATGATGAAGCACCCGACTCCTTTATCATACATCATGTGTTTAGACTAATAGCAAAGGCGCTGGAAATTTATAGCAAAAATTGGTAAGAAATCTAACGCTTTAGCACAAATGAATGCCTGCGCTCTGATAAATCACCACAAAAATTGTGGTCCGCTGAAATGATGTCAGCATGTTGTCAGCGTCTAATCTAGTCTGGCTGCTGGTGTTTTCTTTACCTTACATAACTTGATCCACAGTTTATGAGGATCTGGGGGCTTCTTCCATGCAATAAAGTAGCTTGGTATTTGCATTTTACATGTTTTTCTCTGGTTGTTTTTTTTCATAAATCATATTCCGAAACACGTCTTTCGCTGCTTTTCTGTTGTGAGCCAAACTCTCTGTGTGTATAGTTGCATCAAATAAAGCTGGATTTGCGGTTCCACTGTGTATGGCAGATTTACATCAGGCGGTGTTTTGCAATCATTATGCATGAATAATAAAAAAAAAAAAAAGACAAAGTTGTTCCTCTAGTCTCTATCTGTCCTAAAATGGACAGTCATTCCTTCAACTGAATCCCAGCTCCGTAAATATTTAGAAAGTTTCCCCTGAGCCCCGTTCACATGTGCCCGAGCGAGACAGACGGATCCGGCTAAGTGACCGTGTCGAGCGCACTATAAATTTATGGGATGTGGTTTAATTATCCAAACATTAAATATGGACGCAGCCGCTAATGCCGGAACTCCGAAAGCTCAGTGTGAAAGCCTGGATGACTGCGGAGAAGGTTAAAGCAGAAGGCAGGTCTTGGCAGAAATGGGCTCTCCATATTGTCGGCTGTGAGTTGTAACTTGCTCAGCAGAAGCTTCCAAAACAGAAGGCCTTCATTTTCTCCCAGCTGCCACACCCTGCCAAAGTGTTTTTAGCAGAGGAAAGATGGCACCATGCCGTATAGCACTGCAAACCCGCTTAAAGCTGTGGAAACATGGCCTCTAGAAATATCACCAGATGGTATATTATTGATCGCTGATAGGGAAAAATAAAACGTTGCCCTGGTTTACCAGAAATTCATTGATCTGGGAGCACAAACTATATTTGGTTCACCCAGAGCAACATAACAAATCGACCACGTTCCATATTAATATTCTATACTCTGATTTGTTCTTAAAGGGCCAGCGACCATCGAACTCAGAAATGTTCTGGTTTTCAGATTCATATCTGGGTTAATCCATTACATTTGGTCATAAAAAGCATATAAGGCACAAATCTAAAATCGCATTATGTGTATAAAACTAAAAAGCGATGTCAATCAGGTTTGTTTAATGTAAAAATGTCCTACTAAAAGTAACCATCATTTTGATTTGTTGCAAATTTTTTTATTTATTTTCTTTTTTTTTTTATTTATTTAGCTTAAATCAGTCATCTTGTGCGCCTTCCGAAAGGAAAAATAATGTTTTAGTTATTAGATCAAAGGTAACCAATTTTTAATCATTGTTATTTGCATTGTTATTACCGCTGTGGGCAATCTTGAGACGTTCTGTACATGTTGCCAAATTGCTAATCGCAAGAGTCCTTGAGGGATTGTGCCGCCCACGCTGTGACCTGGCACCACCCTTTACCCCTGATGTGGCCACGCCCAGAAATCCCACACTTCCAGTTCCCGAGAGAAATTATTCATCTTTCTGCTTGCTTGAACATCATCATTTTTGGTCATTTTTATTATTCCTCTTCTGCTCTGGGAGCTGAAGCAGATGTGTGTATGGGAACAGGCCATGTCATTTTTCAGCGACAAAGTTGAAAATAAGGTCAGGGGAAATTCAGGTCATCAGAAAATGAAAGGACAATGAGGGAGACGACGCTATGACACGCTATGAGTGTCACCAGCAAGGGTGATGTCATCATGCTGTAGGGATGTTTGTGTCTGGGAAGACATTAGCCTTACCAAACTCAACTGAGACCTTGAGACTGGTAAAGTTCTTTGACCTTGAGGCAGGTAAAGATGCCTAGAGCTTCATATGGTTTCCACAGAACTCAAACACATCTTCTAAACAAATCAGCCTGCCGTACTCCCAACTCGGGCTTAACACATTAAAAATCAATCCCACTAAATTCCAGAGATTTTCCAGCACAATAAGCCGAGAATATGGAAAAAAAGGCCTGGGAATTTCATTTGGGCTTTTTTATAGTAACTGGTTCTGGGCACGGTGGGTAATGCAAAATAAAGACCACAGCAGAAGTCTCACAGGCTGCGAGCGTGACTGTATTAAAGAACACCAGCGGTGGTCAGCGGAGACAGTGTGGCTGGTTTTGTTCCGGTTTAATGAAGCATGGCATCACATGATGCCAACATGCTGCCCCTACCCACTCCGTCTACAGATCGGATCACAGTATGATAAGAGTTTTCTGTTCTCTATACCCACCATGATCTGAACGAGCAAAGCCCACACCCCAAACAAGAAACTCGCTCTCTCCGTCCCTCAATGGATCCAACACCTGATATTCCTGCTCTTCTAAAAGTCCATTTCAATCTAATCAAAACCCAGCTCTTCTTTCCAAAGCATTTAGAAATCCCAATGTGCATCAGAATGCAGCATTTATTATGCTTGATGCGGTTTCGGAATGGGCGAGATAAGTCATTAATTCAATTTAGAGCTTTTAGAAGAATCCCACGACCACACACACACACACACACTTCACATTTACAGTCTAGCGCGGAATGATAGATAGCAGCGGTTTCCTCTCACACATCAGCTTATCTTGTTGAGGGAGGCATCACCCTCCACAAAAGCAGATTACGGACCGTCTCGATCCCTGTCACACTGAAGAACCTATTCAAGGTGATTTTAGTGAATCATTTCTGGAGTCACGGGATGGATGCATTTCACAGCCTGACCTAAATGTAGAAGACCAGGCGATGACTCTCTCTATTCAAGGGCAAACAAATCTGTATACTTATACAATAGAGCTGACCTAAATCAGTACAATAGTTCCATTTGACGATAACGCACAGTCAACCCGAAAAACCCAAAGCAGATGCTTAAAAAGGGAGCTCTTCTATCTCAAAACCACGCACCATTTGTGCGATTAGTTTCTTTCTAACAGTCGTGTCGTGTCTCTATGCTTCAGTTCTACCGTTCAATCCTTCCACTTACGCCTGAGCATAATCAAATAACAGTAAAATGATTCTTAAAAGCAAAGCAATTTCCACGTCTCAAACTTATCTGACACCATCCATGCGTGTGAAATTCTCCATGAGGTTCTTGCCACCGCAAAACTACAATAAATAACCGTTACCATGACAAGATTTGAAGTCGGCATGACTTACTTTCTTCCACGGAACACAAAAGACAGTCTCAAGTCTCCATCCGCTCACATTATAATGGTGAGAACACAATGAAAGTGACGGGCTTTTGTGTTGCCGAAAAAGAAAAAGATGAGGATGGTGTGAATAAACGGCTGAGAGGAAGAATAAGAAAACAGTGAAGAAAAGCATGTCAAGATTCTGAACAGATTTGAAGTTTTACAAATCCTTTAATCTTTTTGCCATTGGCCCATTAGAAGACACACAACAGCCCCGTGTTAAGCTTCATAGACAAGATTCTTTTTTAATACAAAAGATGAACCAGAGTGTATTCTAGAGGCAGCAGAGATGCTTTCTGGATGATCTCAGCACATAGCAAATCTCCACGGAGAAGTAAACAGCTGAAATCAACATGAAACCCCGCAAGAGAAGCAGGTCAATAATTAACCGAATGAGCAGAGAAGGAAACAACTTTCTACTAACTATTGCAAAAATGAGCCGCTTTCACATATTTGACGTGACACAGGGTGAATACGCATGTGTCGAGAGTTCAGATAAGACCATCTCACACTCACTCTCTTATCAGATCATTTCGGCCGAACGAGATCGACCTAACGAGTCACGTCTATGGCGAGAAATACACAGATCACATTTTGCGCAAACGCGTGAATTTCGAGAAGGCAGCGCACATCTGTCTTTAAGCTTTGCGTTCAGTCGTTGAATCGCACACGTATAAAGATATTCAACTGTCCTAACTTATAAAGGACCATGTGATGAGCGATTGTTATTTATTTAGAACTCACCCCATGTGCGATGCCCCGCTGTTGATAGAAGCGCCTGCAAATGTGTGTAATCTTCATTTACAAGGCTCACATCGGATCCTGTAATTCCACGTCTGTTGATCGCGTGGGCAAAGATCCAAAAAAATCCAAAAAGCTGTTTTTGGTGAGAGCGAAAAGGTTGAGGAGTAGCCTCGCGGAATGATAACTAACCATTAGCCATAATGATATAACAGAAACTTTTGAAAAGAAAACACGATTCGCGTTTCAACACGACTTCCAAACACCAAGCTGTTGTAGCGTGCGTTTGTAATTAGTGAGAGAAAGCGGTAGTTCCACGCACTGTGCTCGCGAGCTACTCCACTAGACAACAGTCTCGCGCTGTCTGCGGCTTTGCGCGAGGAAACGCCAACACTCGCGCGCGCACGTTCCCCACTGAGCGCGCGCAACAGAGAGATGCCTGGGTAATGTTTTATCCACTACTAACGTGACTGCTAACTAAAATATGCACGTTTCACAAACAAAAGCTGATTCCCAGATGAAAAAAAATCCTCGATTAGTTGTATGGCATAGTTGTATTTTATGTCTCTCTCGTGTGTCCCTGGGGTAAATGACGTCCAGCTGTTTTTTATGTTTCTTTTTTTGGATCCACCTCCTCACTTCCGCCCTCTTTTTTGTGGCTTATAGCTTTAAGCATAAACTGCATTTATATACTGTTGGAATTACTGTTGGGCATTTTCTCTCTCCACATTCACAAACATTGCCATTTAATTCGAATTACCTGCCGGTTTTGATTCCCATTTCGGTGGGTTTTTTCAACTAAGTGTCATTGAACCTCCACTGCTGCCCAC
>SOMO01000335.1:21213-32112 GCA_028128575.1 Paedocypris carbunculus
ATTTATAATTATACATAATTATCAATAACATATAAACACTATATACAAATAATAATAATAGGTTAAAAACTTAAATAATGCAATGAAAACATTAAATAAAGGTACTGTTACCATAATTAGCCAAACTACGTATTTAATACCAGCCTTAACATTCCACCTAGTAAAAAATGATATAAATCACATTGAACTCTTCTGTGCTTATTCCTTCACTATAAATTCATGCAAATTGAAAGAGAAAAAAAAAGAAACAAAGAAAAAAGAAAAAAAGAAAAAAAAAAAAAAAACAGGAAGTCACTTCAAGAAGAGGTGATTTGATGGAGTGGGTGTTCAATGTACATGATTACACCTGAGTGAGTGGCGGATATGTATGCATGAAGACAATTAATGTCACATCGTATTAGTGTATCAAAAAAAGACACGAGGAAAACAACTAGTAGGATGAAGAAAAATAAAACGGGCAGAGGGAAAAGCAGGAGGAGGGCTGTTGGAAACGTGGAGAGACACTTGGGAAGAGGAGAGTGTGTCATATGAGCTTCGGAGCGAGAGCGAGGCCTTCATAAAGCAAGGCATGAGACTGTCCCGGGCAAATATGGCGGCCACCTGCTCACCATTGCTCCGCGTCTGCAAAGAATTAATTTGGAGTTTGGAGTAATTGTAACAAAAAATACAAAATCTGGCGGCGTCACATTCATTTCGCTCCGCCCGGCAGCTTTTAATTTGAAAAAGGGCTTTCATGGGATGCTGGCTTTTTTTTTTTTTTTTNATAGATAGATAGATAGATAGATAGATAGATAGATAGATAGATAGATAGATAGATAGATAGATGGAGAACATTTGGCCTACAGCGCAGCAGAAGAGATTAACAGCAGCATTTGCATATAATATGTTTGTATATTGCGGTGACAGTGAGCCATCAGTGTCTGTATATGATTTAAGGTGCTGGCATGGCGCTGTGTGTGTGTGCAGCATCGGGGAACTGAATATTTCATCATGCAGGGGTGTGTGAGCGTGTGATTGAGTGTGTGTATATCTCCTGATTGAGATTGGTTTGACTGGCTGGGAGGGAACAGATGTCAGCATGCGTTGACTGCCAGGAAGACTCAACAAAGCCAATTGCATCGCTTCCTGGTCCAAGAGCAGTAAAACAAGAGACCTGCAAAGACCAGGCCGCGCTTTAGCCGTCAACGAAAACACACGCCGCACGCCGCCATCTTCTTCACTTTGAGTCCAAAACATGAGAAGGAAACTCCAACGACTGGATGAGTTTCTCGTAGAAGGCAAATTTCTTCTGCGATTCATGACGTGGTCTTCTTGTGCTTGATTATTTCACACACAACCACGATTCGCAGCAAAACTAGTAAACTAGTCATTAATGGCTGCGTCTCAAACACACGTGGTCGAAGGAAAGCCCGGAACGCTTGTGGAAAACATGAGTCATGTTCGGTGGATAAATGAGAGCAATGAGTAAACACGGCCTATGATCATGGGTTTGAAAAACTGCGATTAAAGGACAATGCAAAATACCCACTCTATTTTTTTNTGTGTGTGTGTGTGTGTGTGTGTGTGTGTGTTAACGACCATGGACTTGAACTTGTCCAGTAAACGATCAAATTAGTGTGAAAAAGTTGGACAAATCAGATGGAATCCAACATGTCAGCCAACCGTGCCCGAGCACATGTGAGAAGTGGGACGGGCGAGTGTGTGAAGTCCTCACCTGATCACTCTAACTGCATGCTGTTCCTGCGCCCGTCAGGATGAAGAGACCGTGACTCACCCCACCACTCCGTCCGCACGCCAACCAGCGATGACAGCGGTGATGAGTCGTCACTCTGTCAGCGAGAGAGAGAGAGAGAGAGAGAGAGAGAGAGAGGGAGGATGTCAGGCCAAACGTAACAAATTCACTGAATCACAGCAGTGGCTCAGAGGTCAAGGAAAAGCAGGCGAAAAAGGTTAAAGATGAAATCAAAGCCGTGGCTCAGAGCGCCGCTGAAAATCTATCCCTGCGAGGCAAGGCCACCGCTGACGCGTCCGGCAGACAAGAAGCTAAATACTGCACGCCACTCGGGGATCTTTCATTTTCAGCCGATCAATACCGACTTATATTTATCAGGATTCCAAGCAGCTGCCACCTTTGACAACCTCCACTTCATTCTGGCGCTCGAGCCTCCGTCCATCCATCCTCCGGCCTGTCTTCACTGGCCTTGTGGTGAAGCGTGAAACTCCGGTGTGGTTTGAACCCTCCCGTACGCCGACTTTTTAACCGACTAATATTGGGTTAAGAAGCGTGCGTTTTGTCATTAGCCTGTTGGCTCGGGCCCATCATCCCGCTCTCTTTGTTCAGCGCCGTGCTACCCAAAGCCTGCCAAGAAAATGGCGCTGTAAAGCATGTACACTTCATTTTCCCGTGCATGTGCTTCCAAAGCGCAGATATATTTAGGAAGAGCGAGCAGGCAGGAAGAAGATGAAGAAGAAGAAGAAAAAAACCCTTCCAATTTAAATCATTCACAGAAGCAGAAGATTTGCTGAGAGGGCGGAGAAGGCCGAGTTAAAATAGCTCAATCTCTAATCATCTGTACGACAATATTTGCTGTGAGGCATTCTAAATAGATTATCGCTGGTCCATCTGCCTCATCACTGATTTATAAGGCGTTAAGCTGCTTTCCAAAGGCAAGGACTTCCAATGCAGCCACAGTGGAAGGATTCTTGTTCCAATCAGGGCCAATGGCAGGCGAACAAGTGTGCCGCTTCCCGTAAAAAAAGCCTTTCAGCCAGAGAGGAAAGAGCCGAACGGGACGAGACTGCTGGCTTTGGAGTCACCTCGCAAAGCAGTCGGAATTCCGAGATCTTTTTCTGTGTGTATGAGACACTGCGGAGGGAAGCGAAACACGCATGCACACAAACACACACCAAACAAGGGGCGTCATTAACATATGAATACTGTATGCAAATGCTTCCAAGAGAGCAGATGTTGGTGCATTTAATTAACCTATATGTGAATTGCATCCCAACCTTCTTCGCCGAGTGTGCTGAGTGTTCACCCACTAACACGAGATGCCCGGCGCTGGCGTTCGTCTTACACAACACAGATAGAGAGATGGAGGGAGGGCCGGGGCGCGGGAAGACGACAGATAGAGCTGTGCAAAGTGAGTCACAGACAGATGAAGACAAAGAAAGTGGTGTCAGTAAATGGCCACCGAGACGTCTAAATGCATTGGCTGTCAGCTCCCTCTGTCTCTTATGGATGACATCACTAAGCCGCACAGGAAATCAATCAGGCGCTGGCCTTCGGGGAACACGGCCGGCGCGTTATGAGCTGCAATTACGTTAGGTTGGGATTATCTGTTTTATCAACACTCACCGTTATCCATCTGCATGCGACACCGAGCCAGAAGAGGAGGAAAAAAAAGCCGGTATTGTGTGAGGTGGAACCGTGCGGAATTCTCACAGGTGTCGTTTTAATTTAATCTGGATTTCGCCCTTTCTCTCCCTCCCTNGGACTAGTTAAAACCAGACCACAATAATTAACAAATTGCGCAGCTCTCCCTCTAAAAAAAGAAGAACTGTTAGGTGAAAAAAATGAAAAGGCCCTGCATCCAACAAGTCTTCAGAGTCCTTTCCCCTCATCCATCAGTGTATCTGCCGAGGGATCAGGGCCGTGCAATGAGCCGTGGGCACCCTTACACATGTTGACACTCCTCAAAATAAGATCCATTTACCTCCAACACGCCGTTCCAGCAGTAAGCACAGCCCCTCGTTGTTATCAAGCTGTGAACCCCCACCACCACCCTGAGCCTTGTCTCAGATGGTCTGTGGCAGGTTATCTATGTTAGGCAAGATAAGTTGGGGGAAAGCGCGGAGCACAAAAAGCCTGACTCTAATAATCTACAGATGGCGAGAGCGGTCCTGTCTCCAATGCGAGATTCTGATAAAGGTCTTGGTGAGTTGCTAACACAGTGTCCCAGTGGCTGCGAAGGAGAGCGGAAGCAGAGAGGAATCCGCCGATTCCATCTAAGCGGGCACTTTGGCTCTATCTGCTCGGAATATAATGAGCACAGAATTAGCTCTGGACTGTTTCGTCTTGCGTCCATATTCAGGGCTGATTACTTTCATTATCATAGATCTATCAACCTTTTATTTTTCCTCATCAAGTTGCAAATTTGGGTCTTCTTGTCCACTGTCCAGCCACTTTCACACCACCCTAAATGGCTAATGATGCATTTAACTGGGAAATTAGAAGCAGAGTGGGGAGAGAAAGATACAGAAAGAGAGGGAAGAAAGGAGAGGGAGAACGAAATGGAAAGGGAGGGAACAGATAGGGGAGGTGAATAAGGGAGAGAAGAGCGCAGGTGAAAAGAAGAAAGAGGGAGCATGAGAAAGAAAAAGACAGGGCAAAAAAAAGAACGTGAAGAGAGAAAAAAGCAAAAACATTTTTTCTTGTAAAAAAAAAAAGATAAGAGAAAGAGGAAAGAAGAAAGAGAATGGGATAGAGAAAGGAAGAGATAAAGAATGAATAAAAGGTGTCCATTAGAAGAAGGCCAAAAAGAGTCATACCTAGATGGTGACAGAGCAAATGATGGAGTGATGCAAACATTATCAAGTCAAACCATCAAAATGCAGCGCCTAAGGAAAACAAAAGAGCAAATGAGAGCCGAGGAGATTGTGTTGGGTGACTGGAAATGTGTCAGATAATGAGACATTTCTTTTACCCAAAAGCACTCTGTGTGCATGTGTGTGTGTGTGTGGCATTACGGTGATATGCCTGTTTTCCCCCGGCCCCCATTATCAATGCACTTGAACCCAGGCTAACAATGAGTTCATAGAGATTGAGAAGTGCCGAGCCCTTAATTGTATGTATTTAGTCACGCAAACAGAGGCAATGGCCTGAGAATGGCTAGTTAGCCAATGACATCATTCCAGCTTTGGAGTCGACTCAATGGAGCCGTGGCAAATTTGCACAGTGGCAAACGTCTATCCGTGGCTGCTGTGGTCGAGCAGCATGATGCCTCTCCAGATCAATGTGTTCCTGTCGGAACCGTCTCGAGATTTTCCACACAGCTTTGCTCTAACGTCCAAGGTGTTTCCCCGGGCGGCTTTCTACGCCAGTCCGCAACTGCTCTTGTAGTCTTGCAAACCAAGTGGCTTTCTCAAGTACCCGATTGTGTGTGGTGATGTGTGGAGTGCGTGATCTGTCAATCAATGCGACTAGTCAGTGGCGGCGGTATGGAACCACTGATCGCATCATGATGTTAGTGTGCCTGACTTGCTCTGCACAAAGGAAGAGGAGCACAAGGCTTCTCAAGCAGAGATGTCAGCACTCAAAAAAAATCAATCACCATCTGGGCACTTCTCTTCTCCGGCTGGAGGGAGGCACAAAAAAAAGAGACAGAAGAAAGAACCAAACTGGGAGAAGAAGAAAAAAAACCCGACGTGGAAAGGCCCAGCTGAGAGGCATGACGCACCATCAGCCAACATTGTGGCAAAGCAACCACCAGTTTACCCATTAGTCACTGTGAGAACGACGCACATTAACCGCAAGCAAGGTCACACAAAGCAAACTGAGATTAGTCGAACGAAAGCAGAGATTCATCTGCCCGACACCTTGGGATCCAGGGGTGATGGAGTTTACGGCAAAGTGAGTGGCTCTTTTTTTAACGACATTCCGATTCCTTTCCCATCTGTCATTCCGCCGCACGACTTTATCGGACGCCGTTACGAGAAACTCTCTCTTTCCTTATAAGCACACAGATAAATACATTACGCAGACGCTGCCTCTTTTCTAAGACCCCTGTGTGCCGCCCGGGTCGTTGGGACAGTGGCATGAGTTTTGCAGCAGTTGCCTCCTTTCACTAGCACAGCTGTGTGAAAAATACCAGTTAGAAAAGGGTGCTGAGGCAGCAAAAGCATTTAATACTCAACAAACAGTTATCTAAGCCCATGTCCAATAACCAGACACCACTGTAATGTGACCTACATACTAAGTGAATAAGAATTTTTACATGAGGGAGGGGCCGAGAAGAACAGCAGAGAGCGCGGCTCATTCAGCTGACAGTAATTAAATAGCAAGTATTCCTTTTCACTGCCCTTTCGCCTCTCTGCCGGCTAAGAAAGTATAATGTAACGGAACGTATTGTGCTCTTCGCTGTATTCTTTTATCTCTGCGTATGTTGCCTTTTCCGGTTGTATCCCCATCTCACCTTCTCCATCTTTGACCCAGTCTACTCCTCATCCCCATCTTTCTTGGACTTTCACCTTTTGGTCCACAGGTTGGGAATTGGACTTGTTTCTAAAAGGCTGCAGGTTTGAATCCCACTCTGGCTGGTTCTACAACTGACTGTCCTCGGGCAGGACACTGAAACCCACATATTCACCTCAGCTTCAGTCTTCCTCTCCTACTTGGACTCACTCTCTCTTTCACCTGGCTACCCTCGTACTCTTTCATTGGACCTCCATCCCTCTTCTTAAAGCTTTTCTTCCACTCTCTCTATAACATGGAATTCACCTCTTTCTTTCACCTGGCCTTACCACATCTCCTACAAGTGCCACCCAGCCCCTCTGCCACCTTGACCCTCTCTCTCCCTCTCTCACCAGGACTCCCACAAGTGCCACCTTCTCTGCCACCTGTACTCTCTCTCTGTCTCTCTCACTCTTTCACCACATCTCCCACATGTGAAACCCCTTCTGCCACCTGTACTCACTCTCTATTTCACTTTTTCCCCACGTCTCCCGCATGTCCCAGCCCCTCTGCCACCTGTACTCCCTCTGTCTATCTCACTCTTTCACCAGGCTCCCACATGTGCCACCCCCTCTGCACCTGTACTCACTCTCTCTCGCTTTTTCATCTGACCTCTTCAACATATTTGTCCCTTCATTTTTTAATCTGCCTCCCTCTATCCCATGTGACACCCCCCAACCACCTCTCACTTTCACCAAGAATGTCTCTCTCTCTCTCCTCACTTTCTCTCTCTCTTTCACATATTTTATGCGGTGTAGTACCTTTTTAACAAAGACATAAAATCACAGATGAGAGTAATGAAAAAAAAAAGATTCCTAAACAGAATCAAGTAGGCATAGACAGATCCAAAGGTGAACACATTCTTCATGATATTGCCGCTAAAATAGTGAAGGCATGGTCTCAGATCAAATAAAAAAATTAAAAAAAGAAAAAAAAAACTTCCACTAACCAATTAAATCAGCTTTTTTATTTGAGCGAATCACAACAACACATCATCTTGGAAACAATGACTTTTACAGGAACATACTTTGAGTTTTTGGAGAAACTTTATGAAGGCAATGGGGTGATGAGAGGAAAAACATCCAGGATATGTGCAGAGGCTATATCGGACTCGGGTTCAAAGACTAAGAGTCAAATATCTCCAAATACATCACTGAGTGATGCAAATGATGCGTTTAGCACAAGGCATAACATGTTCCAATTTGGAAAGACTGGAGATTTTATAAATAGCACTGCATGAGTCAGAAAGCTGGTACTTCTCTGAAAACTGGATTTTAACAACATCTCAAACTTTCAAAACTGCTCAGGGGTGGTAAATACAATTGATAACTGATATAATAAATAAATAAATACATAAAATAAAAGAAAGTACTAGGAACCTCGGAGAATCTGAAACATCTCCAACATCTTTTCACATTCTGATGTCTGTAGGTATCATTTTATCCCAGTCGTGTTTTATTCACATTTAGTTGAAAACACTGAAACAGGCAGAGATGGAAGCTACAACAAAAACTCCTTATCTCAGAATCAACCTAAAAGTTAGCCAGAACTACAACTTGAGGAAAGACTGGAAAGCAACACAATTCCGCTTTTGTAGTGCGAGACACTTTGATGCTAAATGTGCACAATGGAGGAGACAAACAAGATATAAAAAGGCATGAGGTGCCTTTTCATTCTCTTCATTCCAGCTTTACACTCAACTTCATAATGTTAATTCAATTACAGCCAGTCCAGAATTTAGACTGTCCTGCCTCTCCTCTCTTTTATAACGGTGAAGTATTACAGCACGGCGTCTCATTTCTGTAAAGCCCTCATAAATATAGAATGGCTGGAGGTGAAGAGGAGAGGGGGGCGACATCACGTTATTTCTTATCCTTTTCAAACTTTTTCCAAGTGCTTTGTCGAAAATCGCTGTTTCTTCACACCACTGCCATCCTTAAGCCCCCACTGATTTTAAGCTTCCATGTAGAAACCAGTCTCCATTGAGGAGAACTCTTTTGTAAACTTAAATACACCCCAATGTGTTCCTCAACAAAGACTTCTCCGATTCTTTTCTATCTGGCCTTTTTTAATGCTTCAAATTTAGGTGGTCCGTGGGTGGTAGATTTCGCTCTCTCTTTTTTTTTTTAATCAAGCATTAGCGCTGCTCTCTATTCAGCGCCACAGCGACTATAAAAATTCATCAGGATTAAAATGACCACAAGCAAAATTAAAGTTCCTATAGTAGTACACAATAGGGGCTGTATCTATTTTAACACGTCCTCTGGGCCTTGGGAACAGAATTGTTTCCTGACAAAGTGCTCTTGCATTGACAATGGCCACCTTTTCAGTGCCAGGAGAGGGACTTATTTCACATATCAATCAAAAAGGGGATGAAAAAAAAAAAGAGAGAGAGCGAGACCCTCATCTGCAGCAAGTGGTGCTTCAAAACGTGAACGGATCAAAATAGGGAAAATGCTGCCTTTACGCCGGTCATTGATGGATGTGAGAAGGAGAATTGACTGTGGGAAGACTGAGGAATGAATGGCACGCATGGAATACGTGATGCTCAGCTCAATACGTGAGACAGACCGATCACAGGTGGGTACTGTACTTCACGCCCGTGCCACCCACCGTGGATTCAGTGGAGCGCACTGGGAATGAAATGGGTGCTTGTGTCGGTGATTCCACTTGGCATTCCGGTGCCACAGCCATGATCGGAGGGACACGTATAAATATAGTATTTCTAGACAGGTGGATTAATGAAGCCACTTAAAGGCCTTATTTATAGGTCAGTGCCTCAACCACGCAGCCATGAAAGCACGAGCAGTCCAACAACCATCTCATTTACTGCTCAATTCATTAAAGTTTCCATCCATGAGAAAAGGAAACAGATAAGAGCGATGGATAGGAAGAGAGGGAGACGGAAGGGAAAATGGTAAATAATTGAAGGGCATCTATATGTGAGAGAAACACGGCATTACATGTAATGTAAAGTGTGATTTACCGTAAAACTTCTAATAGAACACCACCCCTAGTAGAACAAATGGAAGAGTTGAAAATTAGCCCGCCATGGTCGTTTAGCGTCTTTGGACTAAGAAAAGCGCTATATAAATAAACTCGAACTTGAACTATTAGAGGTTTTACGGTATATAGAATAAGGGAGAGAGTTGACTATTTTCCTGGTGTGTTTTAATGTGGGAATTGCATTTTTAAATAACTACTGTATACACCTACTAAAATGATTTAAAAGATTTTACCTCTACATATCATTAATTATTTGGTAATATACGTAATATTTAGTTTTTTTTTAGTAAGGTGATGTGGCACATGTAACACAAACTTAATAAAAAATTGTTAATATAGTAAAACTAGCAACAATTTTTACCGTTTTGGGCATATTTTGCGCATTAAGTTACACCAGAGTGTCTGAGAATATTAGTGCCAGTTAGCCCCATTACCACCCTGTCATCCAAAGCCTGCGCCATCTCTTCCTCTGACTTCATCCTCCTCTTCACGCTACTCATCCGAGGTCCACCTTTCCTCTCGTCTGGCATTAACACCGAGCTTGGCGACATCTATCTTGCGTGCACACCTTGAGGGCATCGCTTAAATGGCGGAATTTGGTCATTATGTGACATTAACCTCATTAGAAAACACTCTTTAGAGGCTGAGAGATAAAATTGATTTACAGCTGCCATTTCAACCACTGCTCTGCCGATCAATTGTTAAACTATCCTTTTTATGACCCGCAATGCTGCATCTTGCACTGGAAGCCGCAATCCACCCAGCCCTCCGCTGTCGGCGTGCCAGGCCTGTGTGTGTGTGTGTGTGTGTGTGTGTGTGCAGCTTAGTGGAAAAAAGGCAGAACCAGTGTGGTTGAAAATTGAAAAAGACCCCAATAAGTGAGAACCCGTCAAGCGTTGACAATACAGCTGTAGTGCGACAGCTTACGCGGAGGGAAACCTATATGTTTATACGAGGGATGTATTTACCACAAGTGTTCAAAGGTCTTGGTTGCATGTCTGAAAAGGTGCAAGTGAGTGTTTGGCACCATTCATCTTGCCCGGGATGTGTAGGTGCGTATACGCTTGTGTGTATGTAAATGTCGACATGTCAGTTGGTGGCAGCTGGGTTTAGTGTGGCAGTTTAAAGCAAACACATGCTATATTCTTCTGATAAATCAATAGCGTCTCTCTTTTCAAGCCACTGGCTGCCTCGTGAAATCCCGGAGATTGATCTGTGGCTAGCACTTATGGAAACCAGGACACTTTTGAAGTATGAATAAAATATGGAAGGTTAGTGTTTCAGATCTTTATCAATGGTTTCTGGTCATACGAGGCCATGAGATGAACATACACGCCGGAGTTGTGTTTACATTAGCATCACCTCGGTGGCAAAATCACACCATCTCTGAGAGAAGCGTGTGAAGAGGATCGCATTCTCCGTCACGTTTCTCCGAGCTTCCGACGACCTCTATTTTAGAGATGCTGACTCAAAGGCCTGGTAGCATTTCAAAAACACGGCGCTTCTCCATTACCGTAATATTCGGACTACACGGCATAATTAAGATCCGAAAATGTAAAAAACTGACTGTTCCTCATTATCCAGAAAAAAATAAATATAAAATAAAATGTTGTGGAAAAAAGTATTCCGATATAGACCTAATGGTGCGCAATATAGTCCAA
>SOMO01000336.1:12703-23114 GCA_028128575.1 Paedocypris carbunculus
GCTTGGCCTTGTTCCCAAAGCAGAGGTATAGCTTTTGCACAGCAACTCTTCTGTGAAGACCACTTCTGGCCAGACTTCTCTGGACCGGGTCCCACTAGTTTCTGCCAGTTCTGAGATGCTGGTCATCTGATTTTTGAAAGGAAATAACCATGAGGAGAAGCCTAAATCCGTATCTGCTGTACTAGGTTTTCTTGGCCAAGCTCTGTATCTATGATCTCCAACATTGCTGCTTATTTGTGCTTTTAAAAAGTGCTTGAAAGGTACATTTCGAAGCCACGTTCTGCTTTAAAATCCTTTATCTGATGTGATTTTGTCATGACGTGAAACAAGTCTTTCCCAAGTTTGTATTTATTTCACATCTGCCTTAATTTTAAATCACATTTTTGCACTGAAAGTACATTTGCTAAATAAAATAAACCAAAGCCTTACGTCCAAAACATCGCAACATACTATTGGCTACGACCGCTAATGAATTTTAAAATTGCGATATGAATCAGCTTGAATGGCAGACGTGTTAAAATTCAGATAAAGGACCAAATCTCACAATCAATTTGTTCTGCACTGCATTTTTCTTGAAATAAGAAAACAATAATTAGACTTAAGAGGAGCAATGCATAATAAGATACTTAACTTTTTCCCCACACCCTTATTAAAACATTATTTAAAGTTTTATACATTTGACAGATGCTTTATTCAAACCGAGTTAGGTTACATCCATCTATCCATCCATTATTTAGGACTCCACTGGTCATGAGGGCAGCAGCAATGCTCAGACTTCTCTCTCCCTCGACCAACTCGACCAGAAAAGCACAAGGACAGCTTAGAGACACAGTTCCTCAACCATATCTTCTGCTGTTACACTTAAACTTCCTGTTCGTCCAGAATGCATGATGTTTGCAAGCATCTGCATTTCCCAGATACTGTTTTTTTTCAACTAGTCCTCTCCTGATTAGCATGTCATGCTTGTATTAGCGTCAGTTTCATAGTATTGTTCACAAAAGGTCAGTATGCTCTGTTTTGCTTAATAAGACCACAAAGAAAAGCCTCTTGATGGCTGATTAGACTTTGTGATCGGGCTTGTTTGATTTCATTTAATTCTGATGAGAAGCATCACACACAAGGGGTGTCTTTGTCAACGGGAGAAGATTCCCACTCCAGATGTGAAATTGTCTTTCTTTTCAAGCGGGCATGGCGGCCCATCAGCGTGAAGCACCTCTGACAGAATCACAATAACATTCCTGCAGAGTTTGTGCCAGCTGAATAGAAATAAGCCAGGCAGTCAGTGTAAGCAATGCCTATAAAAATGATTTGTCTTTTCCTCTTCTCTTTTTCTTTTCCTCATCTCAATGATCAATGGTTACAGTACTCGGCTGAGTGTCACAGTCAGCTTAAGAATTTATAAATCAATCCATCGATAGGTTCACTCTGACAAAAAAGCTTTCCTTCATCATTCATGCATTCCGTTTCTCACTTTAGTATTAGAGCATTCTAATTTTTGCGTGAGAAAAAAAGGAAATGGTAACACATTTGTGACTTTTCACATTTTTAAAGAGATGGTCAATTAATCAGCGGTAGAAAAATTACTTTTCAGTAATGGCTCTTGTGCATCTTCACCGGAGGACACGTCTCTAAAAATCTCTTTAGATTACTTTAATTTTTTCAAAAGCATCGGTTTTAGACAACTTTCAGTGATTTTAGCAGAAACCATTTCCCAACTTTATTCAACTTCTTAAGAGGAAATGAATCCCAAATATTGAAATGTTCTCACACTATTCATAAAAAAATCCCAGGAGACTTTTCTGTGATGATTCTACAGATTATAAAAGAAATGAGAAGATAAACCCATCTCAGTTAGACCTTTGTAAGCTTAATGACAACTGTGTCCACTTTATCTTATGTGGCATGTGGCAGTTGAGTTGTTGCAGGTATGAATCTCTGTCTCACAACTGATATTTTGATATAAGTGCCAATAACTTTTTTCTTGCTTGTTTCACATCCCTGCTGGAAGAGATGACGCGTGTCCGAAATCATCTTCACCAATGACTTTTTAATGTTATCATGCCAGAGGAGACTTGATTTAGTTTTCCTAGCCACTGACACAATCTAGCTTGCTCTTCTGGTCATAGCCCATAGTCTGAACACACATCAACAATGGACATTTTTGCTAATTTTGAACACAAATGAACAATGGACATTTTTCTTCATTAAAGACTCTTTTTTCATAATTCCGCATAGCGACTTTGCGTTGGTCTGGGACTACGAAAGTAAAGCGCTATGTAAATAAACTTGAATTTGAACTTTTCCTGTCTGAAAACAACCACATATTTAGTCGTTTCATGGTTTCTCATTTAGTATTAGGATAACACAAATAACACAACAATCCTCTTACATATTCACACGTACGCTTTGAGACAGTTAAAACTGTGAAAAGCGCATTACAAATGCTAAGAACTTCAACTATAGCTATATTTTTATTTAATGTTTGTATTTATATATATTTTTGTAGTTTACATTTTATTCCATTATGTATATATTTTATTTACCTTTATTTTTTCTGAGGGCACAGTGTGGTAAATTAACCAGGGCACATAATCAAACAGACAGTGGTGAGAGGTCAGTGCTTTTCTGAGAGGTCAGAAATAGCGCATCTTTTTTAGTATTGTTGCTGGTGTATCGCTCACCCACATGAGTGTATAGTGTGGCAGAAGGTGAGACCCTGGAGGAAGTTGTCAGGTCTGCATCGGTTTTGATTTGGAGCTGTTGATAGTGGTGAGTGACAGAGTCCGCACAGCAACACAACACAATTCTCATAACATCAATTATTTACCCAGACACCCTGATAGCCACAGACTCACACTAGCTCCGGTATCACACACAACATCTCTCTCTCTCTCTCTCTCTCTCTCTCTCTCTCTCTCTCTCTCTCACCAGGTGATGTGTCTTGCCACTCCCGATCAGTTACAAAATAAAAGCTGAGGTCTTTTTGCTCTGGGCAGGCGGAATATGACAACGCACTGTACTGTCTGAATGCATTTACAGTGGCAACGTAAGGTTGGATAAGAATAGAAAATTTGTGTATGAGCAGTAAAAGAATGGCATGTTGCTGCGGGCCTTGCTTCAGGCAAGTTCTGTGTTTTAGCGCAAATGTCACTATTAAATTTCGAACTGCCTGTTTCACACACACACACACACACACGCACGCACGCACGCACGTGCGCGCCCACACACACACACATGTGTAAAGATCACTTGCACTACTATTCTGATTATCAACAATTATACATTTTGCAATTATTTTGTACATTATTATAGTATTTTTGTTATACAGATTGGCTCAATATGTTTTAAGCGATACTGTACAAACTGACCCTGTAACCTCCACACAACAAAAAGCTCCAGGAGTCTCTTTAGTAGTGTGACACTGAAGGGAAAAAAATGTAGATTTGCCATTGCCAAAACCAAAAAAAAATCCTATTTAATGCCATTTCCAGGCATTTTTACTCCTTTGAAGTCTGTCTCACCTAAAATATTATAATCACTTCTAGAGCAGAAAAAAAGAATTGCCGTAGTATGAGGCAAAAGCCATCCTCATTTTATCCAAATGATGATGAGTTCAGGGGAAAAAAACACATACTGCCACTAACCATGTCTAACTAGATCAAAGTTTATTTTTTATTTTTAATTCCAGGCTTTCTATGCACATTTTTGAAGCATGATGAGGACCTTGACGCACGAGGAACTCAGCTTCCGTCAGACATTCAGCTGAACCGGCAGAAAAGCAAATTCATTAACCGAAACAATGGTGTTAAGAAACCATTTTTGTATAGCAGTGATTTGTGTGCATTAGTAACAGAACAGTATATTTACTGCGATTAGTGAAAAAGTCATTTGTGAGGGTGAGATCAAGTCATGCCAAGAATTCTGTTTAGCAAACATAATTTGCATAGGACTAATATGAACCGAGTTGCAAGTCACTGCAATTTTCATATATTTGCATACAATTAATGTCTTGCCTCATATCTCGGCAGTGATTGTTTCTGATGCAAAACGAATAAACAAACGTGCAATGAGCGGATGTAAACAAGAAGATGCCCACGGAACAGATGTGTGTACACAGACCACAGACAGACACGAACCTGCGATGTCAATCCAATAGAGTGAACTTTGTTTGGTGTTCTACAAATCAGAATGCACCGAATACAGATGTTGCGCAGTTACAAAGAAAAAAGAAACATTCGGAATACAGTAATTTAAATGTCAATTATAGTTTGAAAACTTCACTTTAACTGCAGTGCAGGAAAATCAAAATTTGCATTTTTTTTTTTTAATTTTTTTTTTTTCAAATTTTTCTTCTAAAGCAATTACAACTATCCTCATAGTAACACTTTAATCTTAAACAACCTTTATTGCAATACATTATTGTTAATTCTACAGTGGTACCCCAACTTACTATTGTTTTGGTTAGCGAAAGTTTTTTTTTACAAAACACATCTTGAGGTACAAAAGGCAAATGCTTTTTGCACCTTTAAGTTTGTGTGATTGTGACTTTTATTTACAATGAGCATTATGAAAATAATGGAGAAAAGTGGTGAGAAGACAAAGAATAGAGTTATTTGTTATATAAAGTTAATTGTCAATAGTAATCGAGCAAGAGATGTCACAGGCTGCTGGATGACGGACCCACATGCTGTTGTGCACTAAGGGTTAACAGAGTTTAATTCCAAACGTGGTCAGGCAGGCAGAGGTCGGTACACAGCAATTGGGTAGCAAGAGATCATGCAAAAACAGTCCAGGAAAAACAGGATCAAAACGGGACAAAAATCACTAGGCACAAATCAGGAAACAAGTCAATAGCAAAGGTCGAATCCGGGCAAGACAAGATACACAAATACACTGGATGACAAGTAAAGAACACTGACGATCTGGAAATGCAATCGTAGAAAAAACAGAAGTAAACAAACTAAAACCGGAAGTTTCAAATATGAGTTTGTGTCGGCTAGGAACCAGAGTATATGACAAGAGATAATAGAAAATTCTATTTTTCTGCGTGCTAGAACATAAAAAAAATACACGCAATCAGAAAACAAACAAGCAATTGCCTTATCCAGGAATTGTAACAGTACAGTAACTTGTGTGTGTTCGTCATACACCGATTGTCTTCTCTCTCACTCACGTTGTCAACTCAGTCGTATAGATGCTCGACAGGAACGTTAAATAAACTAATGGTTTAGAACGACAGTACTCATGTTTATGTTTTTTTTCCCCCATCAACTGTTATGTAACATGTTTATTACAGTTAGTATATTGTTTTATCAAATAATAAAATAACAAGTATGAATTTAAGAGGGCTTGCCACCTGACTAGGGTACATGACAAATTGAGTTTGTAAGTCGAGGTACTGAACCACTGTACATGCAAGTCAAACAACGTGCTAAAGTGATGGAGCAAGCAAAAAAAAACTATCAAAACAGGCAGTAAGGCAACCTGGGTCTGAATATTGACAGATTGTCAGAGCCCATTCTCCGTCCAATAAACTTTATGACAATTAATAAGCTGCATTTACCAAACATGCATATGTGGAGCATCAACACAATCTGGTAATGTCGGAATTGTCATGAGGCCTGTAATGTCAGGACCAATTAAAAAGCAACAGCAACACCAGCAGCTGTCAGGGAGATGAACTGGGATGCTAACAGGGCTTACTCCAGTTTAGTTCACATCCATGTGTAGCAATTTAAACTTTTTATTGCAAAACCTTTTAATCAGGATTTTAATTATGAAGGAAATGTCAAAAATGTTTCATGCAACCATTAGGAATGTCAAACGAGATCCTAATCTTATATACGGGTCCCGCTATTCATTATTTAGATCAATTAGAGCTGGAGCACAGTGGGAGAAAAAAAAAAAAACATCCAATCCATCTCTCTTCTAGAACATAGTGACCATTGATCTGGAGCATCCCACTGATTTTCACTAAAATTAGAAGAAAATATGGATTGATCTAGTGCGGCCTTAATTGGGAGCTCAGTGAAAGTCTACGCATTGACTGTACAGCTCAAATGAACAGAGCTTGAAGACAACTAAGTTCATTTGGGCTAGAAGGTCTGACCAGCAAAATCCAGATAGTCACATTATTTTTTCTTTTTTTATATTATTCATCCATCTCACTAAATGGCTATCTGCCATTGTCTGTCTCTATGGACTTTCCAATGTATTGCAGTAGGTTCACCCAAACAAACAAACATACAAACACTTACACACACACACACACCCAAACATACAAACACACACACACAATCTTGAATTTATATCATCTTGGGGTCCCACTATTGATGTACATAATTGTTTTGTATATATGTATACTTTATCTTCCACCTCATCCTAACTCAAACCATTAAAATAATAAATAAAATATTATGCTCCAACATAATTTTTGTAAAGCGAAAATTTTGTAAAGTGGGACGCATTTTGCACATAATTGCGCTAATCTATTACAAGCCGTATACTAAGACAAAATGTTTTTTTATAAATGATAAAATATTGGTAATAAATGTAATTAAAAGCATTCTACATAACAGTTGTTTTGTATGGTTTTCGGAAGGTGTTTAAAAAGGTATGCAAGGTATACGTATATATTCAAAGGACGATCTCACATGAAATACACAGTCAAAATAAATAGCAAATGCAAAGATTAAAATTTAGCTTCATTTATCTTTTGGCTCGAGTGGCTACTACAACAAGTGTGTTTGCTCACAGTTCAAGGCACGTCTCGCTTAACATGCTTCTCGCCTATCATATCGTGAAAAAAATTTGTGAAACTTTTCATAAGTCAAGGTACCAGTGTAGTTATAACGTCTGCACTAAAATGTCAGCATGACTCTCAAAAAGATCTTCAAAGTTGTCGGGCCCAGTCAAAGACAAGTATAGGGCCCAACTAATACATGCACACTTTTTGTGCTAAAAAACTAGCAATTGGGGCCCTACTATGTGGTAATTCCCTGCACCACACACACACACACACACACACACACACACACACACACACACACACGTGCACAAAAGCCAATTACTAAGGAACATGAGGACATTATCCTTTTTGACGTGCTACATTGTTATAAGGTTACTTAACAAATACCAGTATAATTGAATGTGTTATTTGTATTAGAAGTTGACAATGAGGATGGTTTAAGAAACGAAAGTATCTAAAGTATCTTCAAGAAAATGAGCAGGACTTATCGCATACATTACCATATAAATCAGCTCTTTTCTGTGCGATGGACGTGTAATATGGAGTAATACTTTACACCGGCTCTTGGGGTTCAATCTGCATTACAGGGAGGCTCATTAATCATGCATGCATCCTCTTTTGCATATTCAAATCTAAATATCAGAAAATCCAGCGTGAAATGGGCATTTGATTCCATATACTGGACCAGACCAGATGAATTCAGTAATTATAAGAGTGGCGTGTAATATAGACACATGTCAAGGAATTAAGAATTCTGGTTGTTGCTTTGCTTAATTAAAATATGGATGGATGAAAAGATGGTTTAAGATAAAATCATCGTTAGCCAGATTTTGTGTATTGATCATTGCACATCAAAGACATTAATCTTATTTATGTGTAATATAATTTAATAAAAAGCAATTGTTTTATATTAACTGAAATCTAACCGAAAATAAAATTTTTAAACTAGTGAATGAGCTGTTTTATCTTCAAGTCCTTAATGAAAAATCCCAATTGTTGTTTTTACCATCAGTACATATTTGAACAGTTCGCCGTTTACATATTTTTGCATAAATTTAGCATATTGATGTCTGTGTGGTAGATTGTGCTTAAAAATCACGAGTATTAGGTTGGATCTAACTTCTGTAGTCATTAAAACACACAAAATACAGTACCGTTGTGAATTATTTGTGCAAATGTATCATTCCGTAGTGTACAACAAAATCAATTTTCGATGAAAAATTATAAAAAAAAATGTTTGTCAGAAGAAAAATTCCAAGCATTGCCAATCAGAATTCATGGCCTCAGCGCCAGAATAACCTTCAATCTGCTTTGCAGGTTCCAGCAGTTATGTGTCCTTCAGTGATATGACTGAAATCCCAGTCTCGCTTCCCCCACACACAAATCCCATTGACATCAACCCCAACTGAGAAGCAGGTCTAATCATCCCAGATCCTCTTCACTTATCCTTTTCCCATCCCTTGCTTTCCCAATTTCTCCATTCTCTCCCACTGTGCTCACTGTGCACATTTCATTAAACCGCAAAACAAGAGATGAGGAATAGCAACAGAACACACACTCAAACACAGGGTTGTGGGGCTGCTTCATGATGAATAGATTATATTGTGAAGTCATAAGTAATCGTATCAGCAAAAGCCATTTACAGTTCATACATATGTAAATGACAACATTACTGTAATAATATTTTCTTTTGCGTCTCTGCATCGTCGTGTAATACATTTAAAATGAAAGAGCGCTCTGTGATGTTCCCGGGAGAGAAATGCACATATAATCTGTGACATTTTCCAATGCCAACCCTTTGAGAGCATGCGTGTCAGTAATTTAGCAGCATCATGGGGCATGTTGATAAATGTACCAACCCTCAGCTGAAGTGAGACTCAGGAAACTCCTCGTAATTGCTTCTGTCTCTCTGACGCTCAGGAACAAGAGGACACTTAGGGCCAAACTGTCCTCAGATGACCTCAAAAAAGGCTATAAAGGGCACACTTTAAGAGCAAACATATATATCATTTAGGGTTTTTTCCATTATTTTAGCACATATGTATAATAAGATTTGTGCAAATGTGGAATATATGGTTATGATAAAAAAAAAAGCGTAATAACATGCATCATAAAGGTTATAGCTATTATTAAAAATGAATTCAAAATTAATGACGTGTGTGAGGTGATGCATGATTCACAAATAATTAATAATAAAAATACTTTGCTGACCAATAAATAAACACACATACTTACGTGCATTACACACACACATGCACGAACACACACACCCACACACACACACACACACACACACACACAACCACAATGCCGTGCCTTGTATGCATAGCACGTTTTGTGCCTGCCTGAGCTTCTTATGGACTGGCTTATGGAGTCCTAGTTGATATTGAACACTGAACATGTCAATGAATATTTAATGTGTGGGGAAAGAAAAAAAAAGAAAGAGTCTTTATTTGTCTCTCAATGGGGGCATTTCTGCTGATCCTTGGGTGAAACTTGGCATTAAGCAGACAAATCACCACACCAATCCCACATTTCACTTCAACAGACAGTTATTCACAAATTTCAAGTCCTTTGATTTCTGAGGTCAATCTATTTAAAGAAAATAAACCTCTTTTTTTTCACAAGTTCCAAATAGATAACTGATTAACTGATTACTGGCCTAACATCAGATTAGCTTTAGCTAAGGCAAACATTTCTATTACCAATGCATTGATTTTGGTAACCGTATTTTAACAGTAATTGACACATGATGTTCTGTGGTACCAACATGCGTTGTTTTTTTTTTTAAATGAAAATGCTTTGTGGACCTTAGTGGTGCAAACATAATACAAAAATAAATAAATAATAACAATAAGAAGAGTTTACAACATCATCATTCATGACAACAACAACAACATCAACAAAACAACATAGCTATGCAAGAAAATAATGTGAAAACGTCTTATTATGCACATGAAAATATGCTATTAATTTTATAAAACATGAACTATACTAAAAATATGCTGAATGCTTTATTTAAAAATTGTAAGGCTTAACCCGTCTAGTGCGTGCAATCAATGTTTAACTCCTTAAAGTTCATAAAACATTCGTTTTAATGTACATCGTGCAAGGAGAAGCGCTGCAGTAGCATCATATGAGACAGGAATCAATCAGATTTACAATAGGTACATTGTGCAAAGTCAGCCAAGAGTAATATTCTACTGCCCCCGACTCAACAATGCAACACCTACAAGACCTCCCACACTGCTCCTGCCTTAAGGTTTCAGCTTAAAATGTTCCTGATCCAATTAATAATGGATTAGCCCTGGCGGAGGAGTGTATCGCAGAGTGTGTTATCGAGGCTAGTGTTCAGAGGCAGTGTGGTGTTGCTTTCACAGCACAACTCTCTGCATGTGTCCTTGAAAGGCTTTATCGTTGCAAATAGCATTAAAACACCAGTCCAGCCTGTGGACACTTCTGGCTGTACTGTTGCACACCAGTCATTGCAGTCTCCATTATTTACCACATTACATGGCATGATAAATATTCAGGAGTTTTTGGAAAAGAAGCCATTTCTACAATTACTACATACACTATTACCACGCATGCACACACACACACACACACACACACACTCACACACACGCACACACATACACGCACACACGCACACACACTCAA
>SOMO01000336.1:77251-94931 GCA_028128575.1 Paedocypris carbunculus
GCCTATTTTAAAATAAAATGTGTGCCATGAATAACATTTTTGCCTTGAACCACCTATTTTGCTGATATAAAAATTCTGACTGTACAGCAAAAGGTTTCATAATTATATGGTTAAACACTGTTTTTCCCCCTAAACACACTTACTAAAATGTGATGATTTTACCACATTAGGAACATTTTTAGAAAGCCGAAATACAAAAGGTGTTACACTGCCTCCAGTGCACACCACTAATAACAACAACACCGTAATAATGAACCCTTACTAACTACTCATTTCACAGATGTATTTTAAGATCTTGTAATGTTATTTAACATAGTTGCTTATTACATGATACAAAATTCACTGACAACAAAAGGAATTTGTCAATAATAAAAACAGTAAATTATTTGTGTTTAATATCATTATAGTATTATTCTTATTTATATTGCTTATATTTTAATATTGTTACTATTTGCTTTAAAAAGATTAAAAAATATGACTTAAATAATGTCTTTTTAGGCTCCACATATGTCTAAGAACGAAGCCTCTGTGTCATTACATATCTGTAGTTCATTGAAAACTGGCTTGTGTAATTAAATGTCATTCTCCAGTGGTATGTTTAATAATCAACACAACCATATGTGTAAAATCGGGTGACATGAGCCTCGAGAAAAGTGTCTCAAATACCAGTAGACGCTGCTGTACAATCTCAACAAGTCTATGAAGAGTAAGTGTAGAGTAGAAAAATAAGGAAGGAATGAATAGAAATGAAGAAAAAAAACAGCCTCAGAGAAGAGTACGTCAGGACAAGCGGGTGGAGGAGAGGATATGAAAAGAAAAGGATGTGGCCTTTTTCAAAAAGATGACAGCACACTTCAAGGCTGAAAAGAACTACATTCTGTTTTCCTCAAGTCATTTTAATTCATTCTTCTATTCCTTCCAGTCTTCTACAGTCCCACGGCTCAATCTAGCTTCTTCCACAAATAAAAATCATGAAATTAAGACTCATGAAATGAAGTCAGAAAGCATACAAGCTTTCCAATTTAAAGTATTTAGATAATATTATATACTGTAATGCAGCAGCAAAGAGAACAAAAGTTGTAAAATTGTCTTGTGAAAAAAAGGAATTAATTAAAAGTTTACATTTAAAGACAATTTAGTGAAACAACCAGGATAAATCATAAAGACAAAAGTAGATTTTTGCTCTAGTAGCAGTTTACGAATATTTAAAATACAAAATCAGTGAAGCCATGTTCAAGGGTGGACAACTTTCATACTATTGCTTGAATTTGCACACTATTTCCATAGTATGTAGTACACTTGAGTGACTCAGCGGCATAACATACTGTATGACAAATACACCCTCAGAGATTCTCTTTTGAGACAGGCGAATATGACTAACATGAGTTTTTNTATTATTTATTTTATATTATTATTTTATATATTTATTTGATTTGCTTTACAGTGATTTAGCAGACGCTTTTATCCAAAGCAACTTACACATCATCACAATTTTCATTACAATTCAACAAATTCCTGCTTTCCCTGAGAATTGAACACATGATCCAGTGTTTCAAACACCAGCACTCTACAGGTTCCCTCTTGGATGAATTCTTCCGCTCGATACATTTATGCACATAAATTAAATAATTCAGAACCAACAAGCAAACAACAAGTTGATGGGNGTGTGTGTGTGTGTGTGTGTGTGTGTGTGTGTGTGTCTATTACTGAATTGTTTCCAAAGCAGATTTTAAATTAAACTCACATTGTGTCATGCATTGTGATTGTCTGTAAGTCTGTATCATTAGTAATTTGTAAAATGCTGCATTGTGGCCTTAAAGAAGCTTGTAAGATCCGAGCTACTTGACAGAGTTGAATTTGTGATACACGTTTTCTGCAGCACTGCAGTGCAGGAAGCGGTAAATCACTGCACGTGTATCAAATCAATGCAGATCAAGAAGAAGAAAACAAGAGGGACGAGACCATTAAAAACAAGAGAGAGGGCATGAATGCGCATCTGGAAATTTTGAAGCCCACGTTTTTATTGTATAGATAATTCAATAGTACTATAGTAATCCACAGGATAGAACTTTAATAATTTTGATTCCCAGGGAAAGCAGAAATGTGTTGAATTGTAAAATTGTAATGAAATGTAGGCCGCTTTGAATAAAAGCGTCTGCTAAATGACTGTAAAGTAAAAGCTGCAATGCAATGTCAATTCAAATAAAGTTAAATGGAAAAAATGTAAATGTGTCTGTGGGTTTAACGAAAATGTGTACAGCTTTCATTGAAATATGATAAAGTTATAAATGCGTGGTGTCTAGAAATATTTACGTTATTTGTTAGTTATGAATAAAAAAGATTTTTAAGATTTATACAACTCAAAGCTACTCATCTCCTCTCACACAAAGCTAACTCCTTCAAAGCTTAATGATGAAAAAAAGTCTTGCTTGAGATTTGCAATGGCACAACGCATCCTCGAAAGCTTACTCTAAAAATGACTTTTTCAAGAAGATCGAACAAGTGTGAAATTTGAAAGGTTAGCTCCTGATAAAAGCTATCCTGGTGCGGGCCTTCTGATGCACGTCATGAATGTAATAATTGAAAATGCTCAGTCTTGTCAGAGAAATTATCTTGAGTAGAAGCAACAGAATGGGAGAAGCCAGTAATATCTCAGACAAATTAAAACACTCTGATGAAATAACGCTTTAACGTTGAGCTTGTCTTGCATCATTTGTCCTGGCTCTTGAGTGGCACATCTAACATGTTTCCGCAACCTCCCACCGTTATGAGTGATTTATTGCTCAGTGTAGCAGAACTGTACGAACATCTGGTGCTTTTTTTGATTGTTTGTGCTCCTCCACAAACATTTGCAACTCACAGTGAGAACCAGAAGATCTACTGTATTAATGCACGAGACTGAGGTGGCAAATCGCATTATTCAAAAAAAAAAAAAAAAAAACTGACTTTCAGAAGTCAGTTTCTGGCATGGAAAAAAAGTACTAACTTTAACGGCACAAAAACCATTAACAAGAAGCTTTTTATGGTGAAATCAAAACTGCCAGCAAGCTAAACATCCATCCATCAGGTATAGTAGTATTACAATATTTATGACTCCTCATATTGTCAGTGTGGGCACGGGTCCATTTAGTTTATTGAATTCCAAATGATATGCAAATTCAGACTGAAGCTCAGTCACACAAGGACTGCCAATGCAGACGTTATCTGATGTCAGCATTCTACATGCACTCAATCATGGAAGAGGAAGAGAGGAGGGGGCCGCACTGACAGAGAGGTTACAAAAGTGCAGCAAAACACTTCTCACCTCAATCAGGCGGAGAGGAAAAACTGAGAGAGACCTCTAGAGGCTGATGCTAGATACATGCAACACAAGCCAAAAATGGACATGATTGAACAAAAGACTGATGCTAAACTGTGAAGTCAACAAACAATGACAAATGCGCAAATGGAAATACTATAATAAATTACACCAATATAACATAATGTCTTGTAAAAAAAGGAGAAAAAATAAATCATAGAAACAAAATGTGTACTCTCAAAAAATACTTTATAATAATCCTCTGATTTTTCTTTTTTTTTTTTCTTTCTAAAATGATGATTGAAGTTTAAATGAACTTGGTTCAGATGTACAAATATACAAGTTATATACACGTTACCAATTTATGGAATTTGAAAAATTGAACTTATCAGATATAAATTGTAAACGTTTAAAATTAGAGGTTGACTAACATTTACTGGCAAATCAGTTCAGTCACTGCATCTGCAAGTTTTCTGTTTTTAGTGTAAAATTGGTTTTTAATTTGGTGCCTAAGCATTTATTTTAAATTAGTGAGATGGATATTGCCTGTCAATATTAACTGTAAATATTTCTGTCCAGACAAAATATGATGTAAAGAAAGTGTCTTAATTGCTAAGCACTAGACGTCATCTAGCACCATTTTACAGTTTAGCGCCACAAACTCACATGTAATGAACATACATAATATCACACACACCCACACGCACACACACACCCACACACACACACACACACATCATGAAAAAAGATACGTATGTTGTCTAATAGAGAAATGGTTATAGAGGAATGGTCAGACACTACACTAAGCAACCAGCTTCTCTACCAATGTCTGAAAATACACACATATATATATATATATATATATATTATAAACAAAATGTAAATATAATCTCTGCATTGTATGTCACGGACTACAGAACCCAGGATTAACTCTGCATAGTGGCAATGAGTTGGTCTTGAACTCAGAAAAGCGCTGTACAGATAAACTTGAACTTGAACAAACAGTAGAGTGAACACACACAAACCCGGAGCAATAGGCAGTCTTAAACCGGGAGCATGCAGAGGTCAGTGTCTTGATGTATAACCTACCAAACTAGGATTTGATCCTGCAATGCCTGGGTAGCAGGTCCAACTGCCTATAGTTGGCTGACTGGCTTTCAGTTTGTTCAGGTCTTCCCAAATTGTGAGTTAGAAATTTAGATTTTTGAAGCTTCTGTTGTCTCTTCTGCAGTATATGACACAAAGGAAGCAATAATACACTTCAAGACCTTTAATAGAGCAAAATGTTTGTCCACTGCTTGTCCACTACTCAATTTAATATTTCTCGTTTGTTTTCTCTGTATGTCTAAAATGGGCCATGGATTCCAGCACCCACTGAACAGACCCTCATCCACCTCTCCACGATCCCACCGGACTATGTGATCCCAATAAAATGAAACTATTTTTAGCGGCAAGGCTGTTACCATGACGATGGAGTGCCTTCACTGGACTCCCTAGTGACTTTCTTGTGTCATTACAGGTGAACAGCTCAGATCCGGAGGTTGTATGTGTATGACCAAGACAGAACATTCCACATATGAATCACTGCATTAGTAAATGTCAGATGGCACTTCATGCTCCATTAGTGCATGCCTGCTTTTACACACACACACACACACACACACACACACTCACACACACACTAATACAGCAAAAACATAAAATCAGAAGCAATCCAAATCCTGACAAACCAGCCTTTACAGTATTTCCTTGGACTTCTACAGCTTCTTGGACTTCTTGGACTTTAAGGAGATGAGAACAAATCCATAAATGCGGTTATAATCTGTAAGTGTGTTACATTGTTCCATACTAATGTAGTGTATTGGATTTTATTGTTTCAATTAATGACCAGTCATTCATGATTTCTATTCTTTAACATATGAAATATAATTATGGCCGTAAAGACATGCACCAAGTAAATTGACTAAACAACAGCTTGGCAATAAAAGTGAACAGAAAGCCTGCAGTAGTTATTAGCAATAAACTGACTTGTATGTACAGTATATACAGATGGACCATATACAGACATCAATTATGCAGTTTGAATAATTATTTATTTTCTTATCTACGCATTTATAGTGGTTCTCAGCTTTTTCCCATTGCTTAAGGCAGGGAAAATTAAAAGCCAATATCACAGTCCATTTCACAAACCTTCCACTGCAGCAGACAAAGCCCCACATCAACCTTTTCTCTCTCTTCTAGTACCTGAGCCTCAACCGTTTCTCTCCCATCCATCACTTTCTCATGGTAAATGGTGACGTCAAATCAGGAGAGATCCTACTTTGCCCTTTCTCCAGTTTCTCTCTCTTACGCTCGCTGGTTAATAATGACGTCAAAGAGAGCGGATACCCCATCAGACAAACCTTCTGAGGAGTCATTATTCATCTGTGGCTGAGCTGCTTCCTGCAACCCCCGCTGTGGTGGTTTTCTTCTGCTCAGGTACAACTAAATTCTGGATGAGTATGTCCTCCATTCATACATTTTCTGAACTCATATTCCATTTCGGGTTCACAGGGAGCAGGAGCCAATCCCAGCAACCTTGGACCTGAAGACAAAATACACACACTGGACTATATAATTATAGTGTATAGAATAGCTGTTTGGCTCACACATAATATTATTTAACAGTAATGTGTTATAAACTTAACATCTTAACAATGCTTAACTTAACTATGCTTTCCAATTAATGTTTGAGTTCTTATGTTTCATGAGTGTTGTTTTTCAAACAAAATGCATACTCGCTGTTACCCTTTATAATGACCTTTATTCACTTCATCATTAATCAGCACACAACTAGAGATCATCCTCACATATCAAAAAAATATTCAGATATGTGTAGCGCATATCAGCACATTTCACATTACAATTTTGCACTTTTTACACCATATTGGCATTACACATAATCCTTATGACTAAATGTAAAAATTGAAAAAGTAATATGGAAAGTAATATGCAAGAAATATAATTCTATTAATGCTATATATTTACATCACATATTTATAAGATTTTAGCCTCAAACATCAAATAAAAATGTTTAAATCGTTGACTTAGTTAAATCATGCTTTTCTTTGTAATTGTACCTACAAAGACTGAGCGCAAGAAACGTCTATTCTTAGATCGGAAAAATTCGAACTACTGCCTAGTGAAAACAACAACACTGATATTGATGAGTAAACCACAGCAATGCTGATGTAAGCAAACCACTTTGCATTTGTTTTTATTCGCATACATCTTCCCACTTGATCTTCAGCCCGACAGAATAGGAAAACCATTCTAAAAAAGATGAACTGCCATCTGCTAATCAAGCTTTTTATATTAACTCTAAGTTATTTAAAAAGAGTGTACTATTGGAACAGGAAAACATTACATTTATTAGTGTTGCTGTAAAAGATAAATGTATAGATCAAATGTTTTAACCTCGACCGATCAAAGGCGACATCTAAAAGTCTAGATACCTCCATACCTCCTATCTTTTGAAAAGAGGTCAATGCTGTGTACATGCATCACCATGCAGGAAAAAACAAATCCTTCAGAACTCATTCTGTTTGAAGATATAATCAAAGACGTGTAATTACGCAGTGCAGCATGTGGTAATCAGTTCCAACTCAACATGGATGGCATCACACTGGCAGCCCAGATATATGCATTTCCCAGATATACACCCCATTTTCTTTCTGCTTCTCTGTTTATAAGCTAAAAATCACGTGACGTTAAGAAAAGCATACCATTTTAAGAACAAGAAAAATAACTTTTACATTTTATATGTTGAAACAAGTGCAATTTGTTTAGTTATTTTGTAGTATAAAGCTCAAAGCTGGCTGTGAAATGTTTGTTTAAATAATTCAAAAAAGAAAGTGTCAAAAATACTACAGATTGTATGTTTACTTAAAGCACTGTAATAAAGCACTGTACATCTTGCTGTATTATGTATGTGGCATTTTATGTACTAACATTGCCTGGGGGATAAACAATTTCCTATTTACTTCTGTACACAGATTTCTCCAAGCACATTCACATTATTTTAGGCCATGGTCAATGGCTGGAAATGACGCAGACAAAAGCAAATTAGAGAGAGTGGTGAGACATGCCAAGATTGACAACGCCAGCCACCCATTTCCAATTTCACACAGTGCACACACACCATTACCAGCCCATTTCAGTTCTCATCATCTCCTACACACAGATCTTTGCCTTGGGCTACTGTGAAGTATTCTAAGGAGCTCTTCTTGTGCACCTCAGATTTCTCAAGTGAGTCACCTAAATCCGGGGAATATCTTTCATGTTCTTCACTTTTTCTATACATGTGATTTGGACATTGAGAAAAGTAGCATCAGTCCAAATGTCTCTCCAGAAAAAGAGGCAAGCCATGCTGCATTCTGATGCCTGGTGTTGTGTGACACTGAAAAGTGTCACACTGAGTTGCTGTAAACTGTAGATGATGTGGAGACTGTCCAATCAACGCCTCTGAAAACCTTCCAGAAAAAGAACAGATAGCACCTAAAATCTTTTTGCCTGTCGAAAGATGATGCTATAGAATTCTCAGCGTTTCTAAAGAAATCAAGAAACATAAAAATTCTTACAGCTCGCAAAAGTTTATGATGCTATTATATGTGTTTTTGCATTTGTATGGTGACCCATGTAAAAGATAATACTACATTAGCTGTCAATCAAATGAAAAATTAATCTTGAGAAAAGATGTTAGGCTGACAATATTTTTTTTAAATGTTTTTTTTTGTTATTGTGTCGAATTATTTTGTCTTCTTTTCTTCTACCTTTCATTTTCTACTCTTGTCAGGATCAGACGATTGATCGATTATATTTGTAAAAAAAAAAAAATAACTTCTTCCTCTCATCCATTAGAATTAAGTTCAAGTTCAGAGCATTTGTAAGGCGCTTTTCACAGTTTTAACTGTCTCAAAGCGCTTGGGTGAATTTGTAAGAGGATTGTTGCTTTTTATTCATTAGTATGGTGTTAGGTGTTAAGAAAATGGCTACGATTATCACTATGACTATGACTGGTGCCAGTCTCCTCTGGCAAATTATACCGCATGGAATCAGTGGGACATCAATTTCTCGTAAAACAGGATGAACGTATATTGTTCGTCCACTTGTGTCCGACCAGATGAACATTTATCGTTTCTTCATCTAGAATCATCTAGAGCCTGCTGAGCATCAGCAATTCTTGTATTCCTCAAGAACCAGTTGGAACTCTACAGTTCATTCGTTCACTAAGAACCAGTTGGACACTCAGACACAGATCTTCTTCACAATAACCGCCACAAATAGTTTGTAATTTAATTATTGAAAAGAAAAAATATCCCTCATCATTATTTACAATTTTGCTATACAACTAATAAAATCTACTAGCAAAGACAAAAAGATAAAGCTACAGAGTTACACACAAAGCCACTATGGCCCACTTAATGCCGTTCTGAGAGTTAACAGAATTACACATAAGCTAATGGAATCTAGACAGGCCAGAGATAAATGTGACTTCATTAGTACCAGCCTGAAGAGACTGTCAGAGCAAATCACTGATCAAGAAATGTGGTTTTCTTTTACCTTTTCTCATTCACACGATGCCTGCCATTAGGAAACCGAAAGTTTAAATATGGGTTGGGATGAAAAAAAGAATAGAACGTTGAAGGATGAACTAAATATCTGTGACAGGCTTATAGACAGACAGGCTATAGTATTTAGTAGACTAGTTGATATCAAATTTATCAAAATCCCAAGAGACAAAAAGTGGGTGTCCATTTTAGATGGAGTGCTGTTGTGTATAATGGCCAACACAAAACATGCAAAAAGGCCATTCGCATAATGACTGAGTGGAAAACAGAATCTATCACAAGAGAAAGCTTTTACTCACATGCGAAGAAATAACCCACTGTGTGCACATATTAGGGGAGGAGGAATTTAAAGCTCTGGACAGCCATTCCACAGCTAGCAAGGCCATATAATGAGAGAAAAAAGATTTGTGAGAAGTACAGCATGGCACATAATTCTGGTTTAGCTGGTTGTGACTGGACCTGATTTGATTTCATGCCTTTATCCATTGGCTTTTGCCATTCTGAAAGGTTTAAAGCATAGCATTTGCTTAGCCATGCGTGACTACAACAGAAGAAAGAAAATATGAAATTCTTTGAAATCCAAGCATTTGGTTTTCATTTAGAAGCAATTTGTTTAGTAAGTTACTTGCAGTTTTAGCTTATTTAATTCCAACAACTTAGATGTGGCCATCTGCATTTTTATTTGTAACCCGTGTAACAAAGCAGAGTTTGATTCTTAAGCTTTTGTATCGTTCTATAGTACATGATACTGATACTAGTGTGTACTAAAACACATTTATCTGTAGATATGCATTTCATATTATGACAGGTTTTTGGGAAAAAAAAACATAAAATTGAGATTCCCAAAATTAAATGTTTTTTTTTTTCCACTGAGTATTATATCTGCCTGATATGATAACAAATTAAACACACAGTGTTCAATCTGTGCTACTCTTTTTGCAACAGTCTAAAGTATTTCTACCAAAACAACTAATTAATGAAAAAGAGTAAATTCCCACAGAATTATAAATGGATTTACATTGTTTTGTTCAGCGAGAAAAATTCCCTTGCACATGTGGCCAGATTCCAGCAAATCTTGAAACATTGACAGAAGTCCCCCACAATCGCGTTTGTGCTGCAAAAAGATTGACAAGGTTTTTCAGACCAAGGCCTTGTTTTCTGCAGACTCACCGAGATGTCATTTTGAAATGTTGTTTGCCTTGGAGATGTAAAAGATATTCGGCGTCAGAGCACAGACGGACAAGACATGCAAGACCTGCATTTCACTGCACATTTTAATTAGTTTCTCTTCTTCTGCATAGTGTAGCAGTAAAATAATACCAACCTTTTAACTCAAACCTCAACCTTGTTGATGAAATCTGATGCATTGCCTTTGAAAAGAGAGAAATCAATCTTAAATGGTCCTAGTGCACATGTTTGGTTGCGTGGTGTTATGGAGGAGCTCACTACCTACAGTACTGCATCAGCTGACAGACAGCAAAGCAACTGCAACAGAAACTAATTGAGGTGCTGGAGACGCACACAGATACAAAAAATCTTGTAGAGTGTAGTCAACCATGTCCCATTTCAACAGAGCATGTAAGAGGAATCAATCAGCTGGGAGCAACACCATTACACAACTGCAGAGCCTCAAAACTACTTCACAACCAGATAAAGCCAAACAATTTACCAATTGTCCACACATTCTGAATCTTAGTATTCACAATTGTGTTCAGTACATGGCAAATAAACAAATGTTTTTTTTCCTACCATAAAAAGGTAAAATGCAACACAATTTAAGACCCCAATTGAGATTTAGAGTTTACTTTGCAATCCATTCATAGACACATTTCCACCCAGGCCCATAATTCACATTCTGAAATGTCAAGCTCTTTTCGACTTGCCAAGCTTCCAAGCGAGGTTATTCAAAGTAATATAATGACAAATTATACACAAACGAGGAATTACACCATATTCAGTTCTCAAGCAATGACCACAAAAGTTGTATTTTTTGTTATCCACCCTAAAACCATCTTTTAAAACAATTCCATCCTTTGTCCCCAGAAGCGAAATAATTAGCTAATTAAACAGACTAATAATTAGTTACAAACTCACTATCGCTAAGCTAACTCATAAACATATTTGAATTGCCTGCTAAAAGATTTAAAAAACTGTTCAGCTAAATCATGCAATTTCTTCACAAGAAAGAATGGCATCTCCAAAAACAATAGCAAATGCTTTCCAAACTAATTCTGTTCAAGTTTATCTTAATGGGTGACAAGTCAAGTATCAACAAAGCACCGAGATCAACACCATAATGAAATTGTACTGCCATGAATACATTATTATTACAAACCTCTAACCGCTTTAACTCGAAAACCATGCGCCAACTACACAGACACACACAGCATTGTAGTTAAGCCATGATGTGCGTATTTGATTCACTCTGAAGGAAGAGTGTCCTACCTTTATCTCTGCATGCAGTCCAACAAGTTCCTTTTCCCACCAGAAGAGGCTTTCTTCCTCATACAACAGCTGGGTAACATGAGCAGCCAGGCAGGTTAGACGAAAGCTCTGCCTTCCTGTTGCAGCACATGCGACTATCCCAGATTCAGATAGGAATCCTTTCCTGCAGCAGCAGCCGACCGGCTCACTAGCTCAATGAGGGTGACTACAGGACTACTGCAGGAATAGCAGCATCACACTCCCCTCTCCGCACACACTCTCTCTCAAGGCCACAATATTGCAGTCGTTCCTTTCTACCTTATTCTGTCGAATAGCGGCACTTCGCATTATCCCGGCCAGCGGTTCAATTGACCTTCTCTATCTAATTGTCCTACCTTGTTTTAGAAGTAACCATTGCACCGGCCGTTTTTATATGCTGTGGTTTTCTGCATAGACTTCCCGTTTCTCTAAGCTGAGAATTAATTTGATGGTCTGGTTAAAAACAGATAACAGAATATGACTTGCTGCATTGCTACATACTTGCTCAGAATTAAGAGTGTTGAAGCCAAACACTTTCCTATACTTTTTTTTGAACTCATATAAAGAATCAACATTTTTCTTTTTAAAGACTTTTTCACATAACGTCTTTGCGTTGGTCTCGGACTAAGAAAAGCGCTAAATAAATGAACTTGAACTTGAGCTTGAAAAAGTAAAGAAAAGCATGACCCTGTCTTAACTTTATATTCATACTTGTGATTTTATAGTTTATCTGTATTTTGTTTTGTGTTCAGTTGTTTCTGTATTGGTGTTTTTCTCTGTTATTATTCTTGTGCTCTTTCTTATTGCTTGTATTGCTATTTTAGTTCCATGCTGAAATTGGGGTTCACATGTTAAGATTGTGTTCTCCAATAAGTTTAGAATAGTCTTATATTCTGTCCAATCTTGTTTAAACGTCAACATTTAAACTCAAACCACTTCCCTCTAAACCTACCATGACAAAAACACTTTTATATTATACTATACTATACTATTGCAACAAAATATACTATTGCAACATATAATGTAAATTATGTGTAAAAGGCAAAGAGTTAGAAATTTGTCTTTTGAAAAGGACATGCAAACAAAGTGCAGGTTAAGTGAAAATGTTTCACTATACATCATCATTTTCTCACCGCTTTTAGTGTACATAATGTGATGTAGATTATGGGCTTTAAACAAAAGGTTTTTTGTGGCATGCTATTAAAGAGCAGCCATTAAACTTAAAATATAGTATACAAATATAACATTTGTATACAGTTAAAGAACTGGACATAAACACAAGCAATGAATAAATCCCCAAATCAAGATGCATAACTGAAAAAAGCAAAGGAAAAAAAGGAACTCTGAATATTATCACGATGCTTGTGCGTGATAACTGTTCAACAGATTTGTTTAACTTTTAATGAGTTGGGTGATTGTTTTTCCGCAAACGTTTATCCAAACCATGAAGCAAGAAAGAGAAGTGGCAGGGTACAATATTAGAACCATTTCCACATGAAGGGATTTATGAATGGATGTCGTAAAGCAAGCAAACAAGCAAAATGAAAAACGTTTTGAACCACAGAATCCAGTTGAAGTTCATTAGACCTATCGAGCTGGAACATTAGCCTGATAAAACGATCGCTGTTGTAGGGACTCGAAACAGAGACAAGTAAGAGAGGGCCACGCATCTGGAACTTGCCAAAACAAATCGCTCAAGCGCCACGGAGGCCGGAGCTTCATTAGCCGAGGATGATGAGCACATTTAACCTGAGTTTGCACCCAGGCTCAAATCTCACGTATGCACAAAATCAAAGATAATTACATTTCTTTTCCTAGTGTCCTTTCCATTTTGCTTATCAAATATGTCCAGACTAGATAGAAGAGCAGATTGGGATTCATAAGAGCTTATTAATTACACCACGCAAGAAGAACTGCAGAACCAAGATAATTGAAAATGGCGTAAGGTATGCGTCTGTAAATAGAAAAAAAATTGGGAGGACCATTCATTTGCAAAACAGTGTTCTGCTGTTCCTCATTCATGTGTCTGTTTCTGGAGCACAATGCCATTCTGAAGATGCCAGACAAGGTAATGTAAAATGTAAAATGCCGTTTACATTATAGCAAAATTACCATAAACCGCTATTATAAGGCGGCCTTCAGTTTTTCAACCACTCTGCCATGGTGACTTTCTATTAGAGGTAACCTTCTACTAAAGGGTTCTGAAAATCTACACTATATTACCAAAAGTATTCGGTCACCTGCCATAACACACATATGAACTTAAGTGCCATCTCGTTCCTAACCCTTAAGGTTCAATATGATGTCGGACCTTTTACAGCTTAAACTCTTCTGGGACGGCTGTCCACAAGGTTCAGGAGTGTGTTTATAGGAATTTTTGACCATTCTTCTAAAAGTGAGGTCACACACTGATGTTGGTCGAGAAGGCCTGGCTCTCAGTCTCCGCTCTAATTCATCCCAAAGGTGTTTTATAGGGTTGCGGTCAGGACTCGTTCGTCCACACCAGTCTCTGTCATCCATGACTTTATGGACTTGACTTTGTGCACTGGTGCACAGTCATGTTGGAAGAGGAAGAGGCCTGCTCCAAACTGTTCCCACAATGTTGGGAGCATGGAATTGTCCAAAATGTTTAGGTATCCTGAAGCATTCAAAGTTCATTTCACTGAAACAAAGGAGCCAAGCCCAACACCTGAAAATCCTCATCATTTGGCTGGGTGTCCGAATACTTTTGGCTATATAGTGTACATACACACATCAAATTTCAAAATATCAGTCTGTCTTGATCAAAGTAACCCACTTTTGTCCTTCTCCACATTTGGACTGAAACTTTGAGCATAGCCTAATAATTGTATTATTTTGTTCATTCAATTCTAATTATATGCAGAAATATGCCCTATGCAGACACCTTGCATTAATAGTGACTTACATTGCATCACAGTCAAATTACATCAGTTGTTTTTGTCAGGAAATTTCATAAAGGTAACACCACATCGGGATGAGTTTACCACATTTTCATTTAGAGATACTTGTCTGCAGAGCACAATGGTAACACTTGCTGTAAAATGTTTAACATGTTTGTATTGGCTGTAATAAACAGAGCTCTGTTTGGTACGGTAACTCCAGAGCTCAGTGAGGAGACTCTTCAATATAGTTGTGCTATCAACCTTGAAAATCACTGGCAGGATTTTCCTTTGATCCCCGTCATTGCTGTGTCCAGCATTCAGTGATAATGTCTGAAAATGTTCAGAGATGCTGAACCAGCTGCTTCCTGCCACCTCTCCACAGGAGGAAAAAAAAGCTACATCCTCCAAATTCTTATCACTGGATCTCTTACTGTTTGTTGTAAATCGATCTGGTCAAGTGATTTTTCTTGGAAAAATATTTCCCACCTTTCAAATTGACCATAGTTATGCTTTAATTTTATACTTAAACTTGTGCTTAGAATGTATAAATGATGCTTTTAGCTGAGTGAAATAAAAAGTTATTGATCAACTCACTGACCAATGATTTTAACTGCTGACTGCATTGAAGCATTACTAAATGTGGTAAAAAAGCAGAGAATATTTTATAAATTGTACACAGCAGTGTTACTATGAATCATATGAGGCAGACGATTAATTTTTATGTTGTATTTGGAAGAATGGGTCTGTCATAGCAAGTGTTGAAGTGCTTTGGGAGGTAAAGCAACCAGTTCTGCTGATGAAGGCCAAGCACAAAGCCAGCTCCTCAAACACAAGAAGACTTTCCTTTGAAAAATATTGTCTATATATTTGATTGTATATATGTTTTACTTTCAATTTGATAATTTGTTTAAATTGAATGCAGTATTTTACAGGTAACCAGTGTAGAAATATTTACACTGGAATATATGAAAATATAATGTTAATGTTAAATTAAAAATACAAATAATACTAAGCTAAACTAATAATAACAAGAACAACAACAACAACAATTATAATAATAATAATAATAATAGCAATAACAATAATAATAATAATAATAATAAAATGTAAATAGTAACTGGTTTAAAAAAAAAAAAAAACACTTTTGCTATTCTTCTGCCAAGCTAAATTTTGTTATGCCTAGTGTTTATTCTTAGGTCAGGCAATTGCTCGCATGCATGTAAGCAACCCTTATGCCATTAATTCCAATTCCTCTGAGGCATGAAGGTACATCACCAAAATACAAAACACACAGAAGCACACAGCGTGTTCACACAGACATCTCATCTGAGGAGGTTAAAGGGTTGCCACGGCTCCTCTTGCAAAGACGAATGGGCTTTTCAAAGATGAGACTTGCCATCCTTCATCCCCCTCTTCCTCACATCTGTCCTTCTTTCCTCTGCCATCCCTCTATTCAAAAAGTAAATCGATATAAATTACACCCCTCAGTAATGCTACGCTCTCACCCCTCTCTGATAGAAGACACATAATTTAAAGTATAGGTCAGAAAAACAGAATGAAGAAAAAATGTAATCAGAAAATTAGATGAAAATAGCAGCTTTGTTTCCTCAACAAGTAAAATACAGAGGGCCTGCATCCAAAACCATACAATTTACAGTAAGTATTGGAAAGAATGTCCACTATAGTGTAGTGAAGTAAATAATACAAGTAGATTAAATAAATTGTAAAAGACCCCTCCTCTCACACACCAATAGGGCACCACATTTTCACCAGATTTAGACTACAAATGAATCTACTAGAATTCTAATGAACTTTAAATAATTTGACAGAAAGCTTTTGATGATAGGGGAGGGTTAGTATTGACAATTACAATAAACCAAGCATCCACTAAACTTGTTCCTCACTTCCCAGTCAAGGAGTTGCCGATCACATTCTCACTAGCAAATCAGAGTTAAGTGCCACCTTCACGTAAAACTAGTGCACAAATTAAAACGCAACAAAACAAAAATGTGAAGCACTTGAATAAGCCTTATCAGATAAGCACAAAGTCATATCTCAATTTAGCAGGTCAGCTCATTCCCAAAAATATCTGCAATTGTCTAAAAATCCTATACCGTTCGAAGGACACCACTTAGAACGCCCAGCTGTGAAGACTACTGTGTATATGTAACAATTTGGATCTTACTGCCCTGGTAAATGGGGAGGGGACCAGAGAAAATTGTATAATCTGACATCTATTGGTTAGGGTATAGCACCTCTTTAATATTATGTTTAGTGATCTCAGACTGGTGAGTCGGACATGAATAACTATTCTAGAGTAATTACTTTCAGTTTTTGTTGTGATGTGATGTCAGATGCTTTGGCTCCAGGAATACACTCTACTCTATTGGTAGGAATCTGTATTAACTTGATGCCATTTGAGCGGGGAGAACCTGGAGTAGAAAGTGAAACCGAGGATTCACTATTGTGTCTAACAGTCAGTCAATCAATTTGTATGCGTTGTTTGGTGATTTGGACTGGCTACTCTTCAAAAAAATATCAAATTCCCAGTAAAAACTCTTGGCAGAGCTGCAAAGCTACAAAGACAGCTTGCTTCAGGAAGTGACGTTACCCGGATTGTCATGTTAACTCATCAGTAATTGGTGATTAGATTAGCAAGAAGTGCCAATAAAATGGTGACAATCCTAAAGGCAATTCTGCCATTATTTATCAAATTAAGAATGTTGTGTTCCAAGAGTAAGCTGAAGAGACACTAGTACAACCAAGTAATCATATTCATTTTCTGTGTGATTGCTTGTGTACAAATTCAAGGAGCATTACAATACAAAATAAAGTAAATAAATAAATAAGTTAATTAAACAAGGGAAGTGAACACACACAAATCCGGAGCAGTGGGCAGCGCTAAAGGGCATGTGGGGTTCAGTGTCTTGCTCAAGGATCCTCAGTTGAAGAACTAAATGAATCTGAACCAAATCTGTAATGCCAGGGTGACTTGTCAAATTCCCTTTCACTGGACCACAACTGCTCCACACAAAATGTGTTCCTTACAAAACAAAGTCTGCTCTGACATGCTGTCAAAGCCTTGCATGAGTTCTGTTAAGACCCCCACACACCCACCACAAAGAAAATGATTGCACCAATGACATGTCCTCTTTTTAAAACATATGTTACTATAGCAACACTGCCTGCAGCCATTTGTGTAAAATGAGTTGCTCCAAGAACTTACACCATGTCTGACTGCAGTTTACCATTTCTTACCAGAAGCTGGATTGAAGCAACAAAGATCATTAACTACATTATTCATACAAGCTATGAACATTGACAATTAAAACAAACCCAGACACACACACACGCGCGCGCGTATGACACATTACGGTGATTATAAAACAACATTATTATAATATATA
>SOMO01000337.1:0-19568 GCA_028128575.1 Paedocypris carbunculus
CTGCAGTTTTTATAATTTGACAGTAGTACTTAGAAATATACAAGTTATTACAATTACAACAAACCTTTAACAATAAATAATAATTCTACGTTTATATCACAGTCTAATCTGAATCCGAAATGTTGATTCCCTTAGAGCAGTGGTCCCCAACCTTTCATTGAGGACCGGTCATCGTCTTATAATTTGACCGCGGACCGGGTGGGGGGCTGTTTTTTTTTATTTAGTATCTATTATTATATTAAAATTACTTATAATAATAAGTAATTATTTGTACTTAAACATGCATTTAAAATTTAAACAATTATACCAAAAGATGAATAAAAATGTATTTAAAAATGTTTAAAAAGAGGTTACTTGATAGTTGAATTTAATTTTTAAATAAAAAAATCTATATTTGCTATATTTGTTTTAAAATGTCAGGTACCCTTTTAAAATTAGAGTTGATTATATTTCTACATCTTAGAAACGAAAAAAAATAAATATTTTTGTTCTAATTTTTGATCCCCGCGTCACCAAGTGTTTCGTTGCCCTCCAAATTCTGTTATTATGGCGCACAAATTCAATGTAATGCGCTGAGCCTCTTCACTCATTTACTGAATCATAATAAAGCATTTCTACTATAAGTATGGTTTTAAATACATAATTTAGAGAAAGTGATTGCTAAAACACGTTTTACTGAACTTCACATTTAGAGAAAATGACCGCGAAAGCGTCAGATTTCATTGCACTTAAAAATTTATATAACAAGATTCTTCACAGGTTTGACTGACAGATGACACGCCAAGTGTAACGTATTGAAATTAAACTTGTTTTTACAAGTTTAAGCGAGCGAGCGCAACTCGATTTAGCTTGACTCGAAATCTACATTCGCTCTTGCTCAGTTCTATTCTGCGCTCCTACAAATCTTTACGGCACGATTTTTTCTCGTTCTGATTGGTCAAAGCGCACCAATCGTGGCGCAGCCCACCGCCATTGTCCCGCCCACCAGATAGGTCTTAAAATTCAAATCGGCTGAGGAGAATTAACATGTATTCCTTCGCGGCGACTAGTCATAAAACATTTCTGACGAGTCACAACAAATCTACTTAGACTAGTCACATTGCTCGATAGACTCACACTGAAAAGTATTTGAAGATATATCTAAAGGAGTTTCTCTTAGTCGCAATTGAATTGAAGACATCTCAAATTACTTTAGGGATATCTACTATTACATATAGAGATGTCGAATCAAATCACTTTATTATGACATCACCGTGTGAGCCGTGGAGAGTGAAAAGCTTGTTGCAAACTCGCACAAGCAGCTTAATTGTGGCTGCTTATACTAGTGTAAATGTATGCCTACTCATTTTAATCTTCAAATATATTGTTGCTAGTGCTAATACATGTGTACTAGTAGTAAAATAATTAAAGATATCTCTAAACATTTATGACTAGTCATAATGGAGTTTAAGATATATCCGAATGCATTTAAATAAAGATATTTTAAAATATGTAAAACCTATTTTGACAAGTCAATAACATTTTAAGATATATTTAGTTTGATTTATAACTATAGTCGATTTATTTTCAAAGATATCTTCTAATGATATAGTTGTATCTGTGAATGCTGTTCATTATCTCCAACTTTATAGATATCTGCAAATGTAGTTGTGNTTGACTCACATCCAATAAGAATGTTTGTGGGCGGGGCTTCTCCACTGGTCAAATAACCTGTACACGGTTTTAAAACCAACTCCTCCGTAACAGTGCGAGCTCCACCTAGTGGCCAAACATAAATAGGCACCTTAGCCATTTTAGAAAGCACTCATCACACCCTGCCCAGAACGTCCACAAAAACAAAAAAATATGGCACAAAAACGATCACAGAAACCACCTTTACAATCCAGGGGCCGTTTAATGAGCCTTTTCGCTCGGAATCGGCCAAGTCCCATATCTGTAAAACAAAGAACAAATAAAGCAGCGCTTCATCCGGTGTCTCCTCCTTTCTCGTCTTCTTCTCATCTTCATTCTTCTTTCTCTCCTCCTCTTCCTGGCTGAGGAAGTTGTCAACAATGGTACCAGACCCATAAAATAAAAAAACAAATTAAACTGGACTCTTTCATGCAGAATGGGATTATAATCCTTTTTATAAAGTCATTTTCTAATCGAAATTTTGTCATCGGTTTGGGAACATTTTGGATTGCTCAAAGGAATGTTGACAGAGACTTTCCAAAAATCCGATATTTAATCATTTTATGAATCAGAATAGTTTTTCCTCCCAATTAACCACAGGAATCATCACAAGTGTTGTGACAGAAATATTATAGAACTGGATTATACAGTGAGATATTATCAGAGGTACTTTTTTTTTTTTTTTTTAATTATCAGAGAAGACATGAGGTTGGCTGGGGTCCGAGTAGTAGAAGATACTGAGGATAGAATGAGGTGGAAAGGGATGATTTGCTGTGGCCACCCCTGATAAGAGAAAAACGGAAAGAGAAGTAGAGAGAGAGAGAGAGATACAGTAGCGTTGGAGGGAGACAGAGCGAGATAGAGAAAAAGAAAAAGAGAGTGAGAAAAGAGGGCAGAGAAAAAGAAAAAACGAGAGGCAGAATAGCAAGGGAAAAAGAAAGGGCGCAGAGTGAGAGAGAGAGAGAGCAATAAAGAGAGACAGAGTGAGTAAGTAATTGTTAGAGACAGAAAGTCGGGAGCAGAGAGAGAAACAGGATTACAAAGTTCCGTCCCACTGACCCAGTGACTCTGTTTGGTTCTCTCATCGCATCATCCTTCTCAGAAGTGGACGGCAGCTCACACAGATCAGCACGTTTAGCTCTGTGTGAGCTTGTGTACCTTCCAGATCTCATTCTCACCCGAGAAACAAAGACCGGCCAAACACAGCAGTGTGTGAGACATTAAAGCCACCGACTGACTTCTCCTGACGTCTGGCCGGAAAACGGCGTCTGACCTTTGACCTTTGGTGGAGTGCCCAATCCCGGCATTTCTGGAGTCTGAACGGGATCTGACACGATTACAGGACAAAGAGAAAGAGAGAGAGACTAAGACTGAGGAAGACAGAGAGATTGATAAAGAGACTTTGAGAGAAAGATCGGCCAACTAAAGATTCTGCTCTGACCTGAATCAGTTTATCAGTCTGAGATTCTGCTCAGACGCTAATTACACTTGCTGATCAGGTTAAGAACACAGACTGTACAGGCAGGAGAGAGAGAGAGAGAGAGAGAGAGAGAGAGAGAGAGAGACAGCAAAAGAGACAAAACAGTGAGACACTCAGAAAGAGAGAGAGAGAGAAACAGACAAAGAGAGAGATACAGAGCAAGATGGAAAAAAGTCAGCAAAAGAGAGACACAGAGAGAGAGAGAGAGAGATAGAGGTAGCCAGAGAGAAAGAGACAAAACAGAGACAGTCAGATAGAAAGAGAGACAAACAGAAAGTCTAACCCTAAGAGAAAAAGAGAAGAAGAAAAGGAGAAAAAGAGAGATGCAGATATAAAGTGACAGAACGATTGTAAACACTTGTTGTCTGCCCTGTTTGAATTTCTGTTATCGCTGATGAATTCAATTTTGAAAGTTTGAATGTGTGACAAACTGATAAAGAAAAGAAGAAACCGATAGAAACAGAAGAAAAGNGAGAGACAAACAGAAAGTCTAACCCTAAGAGAAAAAGAGAAGAAGAAAAGGAGAAAAAGAGAGATGCAGATATAAAGTGACAGAACGATTGTAAACACTTGTTGTCTGCCCTGTTTGAATTTCTGTTATCGCTGATGAATTCAATTTTGAAAGTTTGAATGTGTGACAAACTGATAAAGAAAAGAAGAAACCGATAGAAACAGAAGAAAAGATATTGAGTATAAACTATAATTGTAAACAGTTTACAATTTAGAACTATTAGAAATATAGATGAACAGAATATAAACACCAAAGAAAGAGAAGAGAAGAGGAAGAGGAGAAGACGGCCGATTAAAGAGTCTCCTGCAGATTAACTGCAGCTCAATCTGTTGATACGCACACACACACACACACACACACACACACACACACACACACACACACACACTCGGGCGCATGTCTTTGCTGACCACTGAAGCTTCCAGAGACGTCTGAGAGACCTTCCGAGGATCTGGACATCAGGTCTGTCTTCACTTCTACACACTCACACACACATAAAACGTGTCTTTCTTTAAAAAAAAAAAAAAAAAAAGACACACACATTTAAACCGTCTGCTAAGCGTTAACTATTACAGAAGATGAGAGGACAAGGCTAAAAAGTTCACGACTTGTCTGTTTGTAGTTGACGTTAATATCTAACTAATGATGTTTGATGAGTTTGTGCATCATTAGTTTGATGATAAGTGATGCGTTTCCTCTGTTTTTAAGAACCACGTTGGTTCCACCTAGATCTCGGTGGTTCTGCTTCGGTTTGTGTGGCTCGGAACTTTTCGGTGTGATATTGGGAGCGTCGTGTTTCCAGAGAAGAACCAGATGGTCCTTCACCACCGTAAGAAGCCGCATTAAACGCCACAAGCAGGCCAATCAAGCGGATTTAGGCGAGAAGATCCTGATCTCCTCAGCAGCTGCCGTAAAAAGACACGTACAGACGGGTTTCTGCTCAAGCCGAGACGGTAGATTAGAATCTGACTGATTCGGACTCAGACAACTAACGTGATCGGGTCAGTAAAATCATCCAAGTCGGTGTTTCCTTTCGAGTTAAACTAGATTTTTTTTTGTAATGACACATTTAATACACCCTAGTTACAAAATTGTAATATTGTAATAATAGAAGCACAAGTTTTTCAAGTAAGGCGCTTTTCACAATTTCAACTGTCTCAAAGCGCATGTGTGAAAATGTAAAAAAACGTTAAACGTATGACTGTTAGTACAAAAGTACAGAGGTAGCATACTAGTACAAATATTATAATGAACCTGATTGGTCATAAAAAGTCAACAAAATGTATCTACAACAACTGTAAAAAAAAAAAAAAATTGAAGGAAAAATTATTATACAGTTTATTGTTCTAAAGCAGATTTAAATATTGGTATGTACGCAGTATGTATAAACGAGCTTTTTCTAGAAAGTGTCAATTATAACGGTTGTTTTAATAACATTGTTTTTTATCTTTATTTTCATGACACAATACTGTAAATTTTGCAAACAAGTAATGTTCTTTGAAATTTTCTATTGGCCATGAAAAGGCCTCTGAAGCTGAAAGTGGCCCATAAAACATTTTCTAATGGAGAACTTTTGTTAAAACTACATAAAAAATAAAGCTTCCGCTCCGTTTTAGCAATCGGAGACTGGAGTATTGACAGTGATTCCACGAGGCTTCTACCTGTTCGTTATCCGTAGCTAATTAATCCAGTTAATAGTAAAGTAGGTCCAGTACACGCTAATCCTCCACTGGCCTGGCATTACAACCAGAGGAACTAAGATTATGAAATGTTCAGTCATCCACCTGAATAAGTTATTTCTGCTTTAACTTGAGCCTCATGCGGCTCTTCAGGAGCTTTCACATGACATGAGTCAAATATGCACAGAATGTTAACTCATAGTATCGTGTTGGTGTGGTTATTGTCATTACGTCTGGCTGAGCAGAGGTGTGTGTGTGTGCATACAAGATTAAGGAATGGGATGATGTTTATGTGTGACCGTGTGTATGATGTGGCTCTAACACGGAAAAAAGTGGCTCTTAGTTTCTGACTGGTTGGCCACCCCTGTGTTAGACCAATTCGTGCGTATTCACGAAAAAAAATGTACAAATTATTTGAACCTTTACAATTCTTGAACCCTTTGTTGTACAGTGACAATTTTTATTTCAGTGAAATTGGAGGTTCAAGCCAGCTTTTTATGTAATCCAAGGAGACAGTCAAGCAATTGTCCAAACTTTACTTCACTTGACTAAAAAGAAACATGTTTAATATTAGTCAATGGATTCATTTGGTCAACAACCAGTTCAAATAGAAAAACTGACGTTGCTTCCTTCGAGCCTCTTCTACATGTTTTTCTAGCTATGAAATGATGAGAAAGTTCACCAAAAACTTCCAATATTCCATCCGCAGCCGTCTAGTGCCTGTCGGCGGTTAGCTTCTAAACCAAAGAAAGCGTAAAGATGAGTGAAACTGCCGCATTGTTATAACAATTAAGCCTCTTTTCCTTTATCCGATTGTATAATCTACACGGCATAATAGATTTATTGTAAACATGTGTACATTGCATTGTACCAATATTTCTCATTAGTGCTTTTGAGTACAAGATACAGATTCTAGTCAAGTATGGGCTGAAACTGTCAATATGGCGAACCTTATCGAAATTGGTGCTATGCTTTTCATCCAGTGAACTGCACATACACACACAAACCCGGAGCAGTGGGCAGCCTAAGGACACTAGAACCAGCCGTAGGGGAATTTGAATCTGCAACCTCTGGGACATATCCCCTATTAATCTGGTCATTGACTTGAACGTCACTCACCGTGATGCTGGTTATTGAAGATTGTTGGTGATTGTTGCTGTTACTACCATTACCATATTGACTTGGTAGTGTTTGTGATTGAAAGCACACGTTTAAGAAGTCGATACGCTTATCAGGTCCGATTTGTGGCCAGTTGCTGTAGGGACTTCAGAGTTCAAAGCCCAATTCAGTAAGTTGATCAAGACACAAACTACCACTGCTCCGGGTTTGTGTCACTTCACTGATGGTTACATGCAGGGCACAGTTCCCCCATCTAACTTGTATCAGTATACCGACAAACATCAGTTGGACGTTATTTCTATAAGAATTGAATGTTGAATCCTCCTTGAATAAATAGTTTGTTGGGATTTTAATACTAAAGAATACAGAACAAAAAATAAAACTACTTGAAGTCAGTGTTGTCTAATTGGAAAAACACTAAATCCTCTCTGCTTTGTTCTCTAGGTTTCAATCAGGACTATGGAAACCCATGAGACTTAGAGGGAAAACGACTTACCTAGCCGTAACTGAAAAAGAAACCATGACACAGGGCTCCCCTTTGATATAAGACCAATCGCATAACCAGTGAAACAACACCAGATCAACCGAGAGCGATTTGGACAACAGCTCAGTGGAAGAAGAAGAGCAGCTTCAATCCCAAGAAGATGGGAAGCCTTGGAGCAGGACTAACGATGAGTTTTGTCGTCTTCTTGGCACTTCATCTGTCTGTTTGTGCCGGCACTGGAATTCCGGGATCAGACTACAACACACATCCTCGTTTCATCTGCTCACCCATTCCTGCCGATGCAGATCCAGGGTGCTTCTCCGCGGCCGGAAGCCCCGGTGGCTCCCACCACAGCGGAACGGGCGGAGCCAGCACTGGCTATTGGGGAATTTCAGAAGAGGCCAAGTCCACAATCCTCCATATGCGGGAAAGCTTGGTGCAACAGAAGGAGACGATCTTGGACCAGCGGGAGACCATTCGAGAGCTCACAGCCAAACTGAACCTCTGCGAGGGCTTCAACCGTGGCACGGGAAGCCACGACGACCATCCACACCACACGCCCACCCGCCTGGCACACCATGCGCATCACGCCTACCCCTCCATGCCGGAAAACACCCACCTCGGGTGGACGGTGCCAGATGCTCACTTGCAAGGCCTTGAGGTGGCTCATTTTGGGGACGGGCATCAGCGTGGGAAAGCGGCGCTTGGCGAGAAGCACCAGAGAGGAGAGACCTCATCAACGTCATCCGTGCCTGAGCAGTTGAGCAGGTCGTTGCAGAACCTTAAAGAACGTCTGCAGAACCTTCAGGTACTGTCCCACATCATGTGATAATGAAAATGGTCCAAGACTTTAAGCCACAGGCTTTATGGGATCGGATCAAATTGCATTAAATGACAAAACGTACCATTAAAATGTGGCAATTTGGTGAAAAATATTTAATTAGTTTGGTTGAAAAACTTCTAACATGTATTAAAAATAAAATGTGTATGGTAATACCTTCTTCTAAAGGAAGCCTGAAGTTAGTTGTGTGGACTTGGCTTTGCTCAGACAAGAGTGGTGCTTTAAAACAAGAGTTCAAGTACAAGTTTATTTATATAGCGCTTTTCCGAGTTCGAGACCAACGCAAAGTCGCTATGCGTATCAGTGTTCAAAAATTAGGGAAAAATAGTCAGTTAAAAAAAGAAAAAGAGCAAAGAGCAGAAGAGCAAGCTAGGTCGCGACAGTGGCTAGGAAAACAAAACCCGTAAGAGGAAAAAGAGAGAAGCAAGAGCAGACAGACTTTCACTTAGATGATTGGGATTGTGTTTGCAGTCGAGGAACACCACCAGCTACTCCAGCTCCCTGAAGGATCTCCTGCAGAGAAAGATCACCGCTATTGAGCAGCAGATCCAGCATCAATCCAGCACTCAGGAGCATGAGGATGGATATCACACCACCGATAATGACCACACTGATCATGAAGATGGCGCCCACGATTATGATGATGCTCACGATGAGAGTCCCGATCATCACGAAGAACATCACGAGGACGGTCCACACAAGAATGATGACCATGAGGATGGTCATCATGAAGAGGATCATCATGAGGAGGATCACCACCAAGACAACCACAATGGCAGTGAACACCATGAGAATGAAGTCGGAAAGCAAGCTGGACGCGGGGTCCACAGCAAGCTGGACGCGGTTCTGAACCAGCTTCAGCACAGGCTTGCTGACACAGGTACAAATTTAATATACAGCTGGAACCATCTGGACCATTAATTTCTCTAGTTCGGCTGTTGACGTTAAAAAAAATCTAGAACTTTGCTTTTGTTGAATTCTTGTCTCAACAAATTGTTTAAGCGGTTGGTCATTGTAGAAAGCTGGTCTTAATGGTTTCTGGCACAAGTTATCAATTGTCCTGAATTTAAGCCCTAGTGCAGCTTTACAACTGAAGTGAACGTAAGAGATGTGAATGATCACATCGCTCCCCTGCAGGTTCTAGGAAGAAGCACAAAGTCAACGAAGCCTTTCAGATCGGCTTCCCCATGAGAACGAACTACATGTACGGTCGAGTCAAGCGCACGTTGCTGCACGAGATTTTCTCCTTCACCATCTGCTTGTGGATGAAGCCCGGCATCGGGCCTGGACTGGGCACGCCGCTCTCCTACTCGGTCCCGGGTCAGGCCAACGAGCTGGTCCTCATCGAATGGGGCAACAATCCCATGGAGCTGCTTGTGGATGATAAAGTGAGTGGGCTTCTTCCGTTTGGTTGCGTGAGATGAATGGAGATGATGTCGGGAATGTAATAAGTTGAATCCCTGTCGGTTATTCGCAGGCCGTGACTCTTCCTCTGTCGCTGAACGACGGCAAGTGGCACCACGTCTGTGTGGCGTGGTCGACGCGGGACGGCCTGTGGGAGGCGTATCAGGACGGCGTGAAGAGAGGGTCCGGAGAAAACCTTTCGCCATGGCACCCCATCAAGCCGGGAGGCGTCTTCATCTTGGGGCAGGAGCAGGTAACCAGTCCGCAAGGAATTCTAGTTTGCCAAGATCCGCTCACTCCTCTGGTTTCCACAGGACACGCTGGGCGGCCGGTTTGACGCCACACAGGCGTTTGTGGGTGAGATCTCCGATGTGCAGATGTGGTCTCAAGTCCTCACGCCTCGTGACGTGTACAGCCTGGCTTCCTGTGGAGGCCACATCACCGGGGACATCATCTCCTGGTCCGAGTCAGTGGTGGAGCTTCACGGTGGCGTCACCAAATACCCCTTCGACCCATGTCATTGAAAAACCTTGGGCAAAAAATGAACATGAGAATCTATTTTCTCCTACAACGAACCATTGCCTTTGTTCCCAGCAGAAATCTGGACGACCTCCAGGACTCGCACGTGCACTGCTTTTGTCACCTTCCTTTTGTGTTTGTGTTTCTGACAGAACACTTGTTTTATTCCACTGACACAAGACCCACTGTGGTAGCTTGTGCTAGAAGGCACGCTAGGACGTGACCCAGCAAGGTAATTGTAGAATATTGTGCACAAGCGGAATCTAGAGTGAATTAACCNTTTTTTTTTTTTCATATTTAAAAATTTTTTACATTTTTTTTTTTCATTTTTCTTAGTTTGATGCCAAATATTATGTTAGTTTGAAAAAAAAAATAGTTTTAAGCGCTCTTTCTGGTACCGCGCATTAAAGAATCAGATGATACAGCAATACCAAAGAGAAAGAACCAACATGGGTGTTTTTAAGCTCATTTTTATCTCAGACTAGCTGCTTTTCCACGATCAAGCAAGTCGGGTCCTCGGCCTCGCGTGTGGATGGACTGGGCTTCGTCTTGGTCGACTGTAACTGCTCCTGCTCCTCGTCGAGGTTTTAAACCGTGAGGAAGATGGAATGTTGTGACTCGAGTGTGAATTATTCAGCTTACATGCCTGATCAGCGGCGTTTGCCTTTCTTGACCGTGGAAAAGCGCCTGGTAGCGTTTAGAATAAAGACGTGTTTGTCCAGCAGCAGCTTTAGTGGTTCAGGTGTAGTCCAGATATGACTTTACCGTTCAATTTCGTAAGCAGCCAACCGGAGGTTTTTAAGTCCTTTTTTTTTTTTGTATATATTTTAACGTGTCATTGCATTGGTTTTTGTATAGGCTAACGACTATTTTTTTTGGATTATAAGGCGCACTTTTTTAAATCATTCCCTAATCTTTATTTGCATATAATGCTTTTTCCCCCCTCACACGTTTTACGCACACGGTTAACTTTTCTAAAAAGTTTGAAGGATTTTAAGTGCGCCTTATAGTCCGACTATAGACTCTACTGTGTCGTATACGGATCCTGCACCAAGTGTGTCATTTGTCTTTCTGTGTTGTTTTAAAAACCATTAAATGGATTTGAGAAGAAGCTGCTTTCTGAGGAGGAAGCGTATGGTGCTCCGTCTGAGCTCCGCATCCAGGCTATATTTAGAGTTTAAGCTAATAATCTGGTGCCGCTCTCCTGCAGAACATTGGCCGGCGTCTGACACCGCAGCCAGAGAAAACCACCAAAAAGAAGCGGTTCATCACTCGAGCTCCAGCGTTCTGTAACACACAGATGGTCCAGATCACAACAAGAGATCTCCGCTTCAGGAAACGAGTTTATGTGCTCAGAAATGTCTCCGGACGCATCGACTTCATCCCACACAACTGGCACATTTTCCAACTCTGAGGAGTTTAACCATTCAATTAAAAGAAATAAAATCATAAAAAGTATCCGAAACGTCAATTTTTACATAGTTTGAGAACTTCATCGAAACATTTTACACCTACAGTTTAGGCGTGTCCAAGTTTTTCATACTTAAAAGACTTTATTGACGTGAATAAATTATGAGTAAATATCCCATCTGAAAGGAATAAATTTATAAAAAAAGTAGTAGTGTAATAATAATATAATCTCTAATATGTTAGCAAGACTAAACTGACTTTCTATATTATAACATAACAGATGTGCTACTATCTATTGAGCAGGAGATTCAAAAGTCAAAAGCCTTCAAAGCCACGCGAACAAATTTGAATTCACTTCTGTTCATTTATTTTCTATACGTCTATACAGAAATAAAGACCTTAATTGTAATGCAGCACAATCAGGATCAAACAAACGGTCACTTTCTGAGAGAAACTGAACCCACAGGACGGACGGCTGTCGCCGAGTTTTAGTTTATTAAGAGTTTAAGTGGCAGCAATCTACCATAACTGAGTTTCAGTCTCTGCTACATGGAGTTTCCCAAAAGCCCGAACGTTTCCGCAGTCAATCGGAGAAGAGAAGGGACGGGGGGGAGGAGCTAGCAGGACAAAAGCCTCGCACTTGTGATCAGACTGTTCCGGACCTTTTGGCACCGTTGCTCCGTCACGCAGGTCCAAAAAACACCATCAAGTCATTGTGCTTTCACCGTCAGCATCGTGGCCAAACAAGCAGCATGTAGTGTGGAATCACACCGAGTGTCTGGGTGTGGTAGTGGAACCGACAAACGCAGCCAGGACGTTAGCCGCGTCGCCAGAAAAACAACTTGAAAAAAAAAAGTGCCATCGACGTATATCCAATCGGCTTCAGAGACTGTCGGAGACGAGCTAGTCGATTTCATAACGATTCATATTTTTCGCACGATTGCTCATTTCTAAAGACTAGCAGTTCAAGAACATTCCACCAACGTTCATCGCTTCCAGACGCCACCACGGAATCGCAGCGCCGAGTCGATGGCGGTCACGTCTACTGAAAAGCACGCAACTCGTCCTACACTCGCGCTCCAAACAACGTGCAGGTTCCGCCTTAAATAAAGAAAAACATACAATAAATAAAAACTGTGTATTTACAAACGGAAAAAAGGAACGCGAGTCATCCACATTAGAAAAAGTGTTTCACGCCAGCGTTGCTTCGTCAGGCACATACCGCAGGAACGCAAGCCGCAAACCGGACGTGAATCTCACGGAAAGCTCTCACTCGCCAAAACGACCAAATTAGTTCTACGTGGAACAGCAAGAATGTGGGCGGAGCTGAGGGCGGAGCTAGGCCACACTGCTCGCTCGCTTCAGACATTCAGACATCGTGCTGCGGGAATCGTTAAGGCCCTTGTTTGTTCGCGGGGGGGAGGGGCTTGCAAACCAGGCGGAGCTTATTCGCATTCACATTGAAGTGGGTGTGTCGCTACAGCTTGATGGTTGGAGGAAGTAGTGGCGTGAGGCCTTTGTTATTCTGATCTGGTTCGATCAGCACTGACCCTCTTTAACATTGTAGTGTGAATAACCCGGTGAGGACGAGAGAATCAACAGTTACTGACCTGAACTAAACGTGAGGGATGAACATGGCTGCCTAAGGCCTCGGGTGGACAAGATGACGAGGAGGATGAGGAGAACACTACCCTGTGTGTGTGTGTGTGTGTGTGTGTGTGTGTGTGTGAGGAAGATCCAGCCAGAATAAAGATGAGACTGGAAGAAGGGAATGAGGTGTGGTGTAACACCGGTGAACGACACTGTGTGGTGCTGAGATGAAGTGGAGTCCAAGTTCAGCTTTCCGTGGTGGACCCAGAGCTTTCCTCAGCTGGAGGACGAGTGTGATGGAGGAAAGGACGGGACGAGGTGTTGGAGGACCAGCTCACGGCTGCTCCTCTTTCTTCTTCAGGGAGATGCGCTTCTTCCTGGCCGCCAGCATCTCATAAAACGGGTCCACGCTCACCGCAGACCTGCACAAACACAACGTGTCCATGTCACACACAAACACTGTTAGTTATATTATGGTGGGGTCTCACCACCCAGTGCACCACCTTCCCCACCCATCATTACACCTCTCCCCTTTACTTTTTGTGCGCTTTGAGACAGTTAAAACTGTGAAAAGCGCCCTACAAATACTCATTATTATTATTATTATTATTATTATTTACTCACATACAGAACAGTGCACCGCCCCCTCACCTTAACCACACTAGGGGCGGGCCATATGGGTTAAAATTCATATCACGGTATTTTCTAGTGTACAGACGATATCGGTGTTATATCACGATATTGTTTGTGGGGGGGTGTTCTTATTTTATATAATAAGAGAGAGAGTGAGTGAGTGAGTGAGTGAGTGACAGACAAGAATGGAGAGCAGAGCCAGCGCGCGTCACGCGTCTGAATCTAAAGTTGCGTGAAACCAAGGTTAACAATCGAAAACAGACTTTGAGCAAAAATAAACGAGCAGNCCACTGACACAAGACCCACTGTGGTAGCTTGTGCTAGAAGGCACGCTAGGACGTGACCCAGCAAGGTAATTGTAGAATATTGTGCACAAGCGGAATCTAGAGTGAATTAACCCTATAATGCATACCGTGACACCACTGTGACGCTATGTTTAATGATTTTTAATAGATTTTCAAAAAAAAAAANGTGTTTCTGACAGAACACTTGTTTTATTCCACTGACACAAGACCCACTGTGGTAGCTTGTGCTAGAAGGCACGCTAGGACGTGACCCAGCAAGGTAATTGTAGAATATTGTGCACAAGCGGAATCTAGAGTGAATTAACCCTATAATGCATACCGTGACACCACTGTGACGCTATGTTTAATGATTTTTAATAGATTTTCAAAAAAAAAAAATTTCTGAATTTTTTTTCTAACTTTTACTTTTAATTTGATGCTGGAACACCAGGTGGCGCCNCGCTATGTTTAATGATTTTTAATAGATTTTCAAAAAAAAAAAATTTCTGAATTTTTTTTCTAACTTTTACTTTTAATTTGATGCTGGAACACCAGGTGGCGCCAATTTACTGCTTAATTAGGCTTCCAGAGCAGTTTGTATTGTCCAATGTCCAAAAATTTGGGATCAATACNCAATACAAACTGCTCTGGAAGCCTAATTAAGCAGTAAATTGGCGCCACCTGATGTTCCAGCATCAAATTACATCTAAAAGTAAACAGTGGGGAAAAAAAAAGTGAAATATATTTTTTTTATGGGGTTTTAAAAAGATCATAAATTGCTGTTGTATTTATACAACATGATGTCCCCATGGGTTAAAGCGTTGATATATGTGTATAAAAGGTAAATTCGTGAAAGTGCCACGGTATCCACGATACTGCAAAATCCATATCGTGGCGCAACTCAATACCGCTATTCACGTTAATACCGCTACACCGCCCACCCCTAAACCACACCCATCTGAACACCTCCCCCTTGACTTCCATACAACACAATGCACCTCCCCCTCACCTAAACCCCACCCATCAGAACACCTCCCGTTTGAGTTTCATTCAAAACAATGCACCGCCCACTCACATTAACCCCACCCATGATCAGAACTCCTCCCTCTTGTCTTCCAAACAAAACAAAGCACCGCCCCTCACCCATCTAAACACCTCCTCNTGCTTTTTGGCTGCTAAAAATGCACGTTTCTACACAATTAAAATTTCAAGCATTTTCAAGCACTTCATTCAAAATTCAAGCACTTTCAAGGCCTTGAAAACACAGTATTGAATTTCAAGCATTTTCAAGGATTTCAAGCACCCGTAGGAACCCTGTTCTGAGCACGCCATGTCCTTTCGACCACGATCCCGCAGATTATCCGACTTTCTCCTCTGTGACGGGGTTATTAAGCCACTTGCGGACATTTTATCATGTCATATTAAGGGTCATATTAGAAAGATTGAAGACATGAAGTGACGACAAGGTTTTTAGCAAACTGTCTTAGTAAGGAAACAAATCCAGGATAATGATCACGATACCGTGTTTGGTCTGATCTTATCTGATCTATTGCCACAGCAGGGTGAAGAAGACGACGAAAAACTGTTAAAACTGTGGAAAAACGCCCTACAAATGCTCAGAACTTGAACTTGAAGTGGAGCTGCTGGACTCACTTGATGCTGTGGATCCACTCGTCCTTCTCCTCCGGGGTGGGGGCGGAGATGCGGTAAACCATGTGGTTGCCCTCCACCACTCGTCCGTCGGCCTCCGTCTTGCAGGCTTTGATCAGCTGTCCGCGGTTGTTGGGGATGTACAGCTCGAAGCAGTTCTGCAAACAGCCAGTCCCGCAGATCAACCCTGTGAACCTGTCAGGCCTGTGTTTTATCCGACGCTGCTTCATCTCTGCTTTAGGACGAGAGACGCCTGAGAACGTTCTAGTCTAGTCGGTGTGGAACCTGAACTTGTTATACGCGTTTTGAGTGAATTATTTTAAAGCTCGAGTTTATTTTTACAGCCACCGACTTATGAATGTCCTTACTAACGGGAAAAAAAATTGCCGCAAAAATGTCATCCCGAGTTGTGAAAGAAAATCCGCTATGCAAAACAAGCACGTCATGGTCTTACCGCGAGCAGGTATGAATGAGAGTCCCGAAGTGTAAAAAAAACATTTTTTTAATCCTCACGCGCCTCAAAAAACAACAACAAAAGCACTGGTTAGTTTCAAATGTATTGCTTCCCAAATATAAAATGAGCTGGTAATCTCCTAGAATGGCTTTTTGCGTGTCTGGCGTTGGTATAAACAGAGCTGGAGCTGCTAGCACACACACACACACACACACACTGCTAAAGCACCGAGGACCGGGTTCCTACACTTTCTGAAAGATAAAACTCAAGCACTTTTCAAGCACTTTCAAGGTCCACGTTCAAGTTTTTCCAGCGACATACAGTTGTGATAAAATGTATATTTAAAGCAGGGCTGTCAAAATTAGCGCGTTAACGCAAGCGATTCATTTTAAATTCTTAATAGCGATGTTTATTTTTAACGCACATCATCGTAGTTACACTTTTTTTCGCGGTGCTTTTTGGCTGGTAAAAATGCACGTTTCTACACAACTAAAATTTCAAGCATTTTCAAGCAGTTCATTCAAAATTCAAGCACTTCCAAGGCCTTGAAAACACAGTATTGAAATTCAAGCATTTTCAAGGATTTCAAGCACCCGTAGGAACCCTGCTAGGAGCGGTCAGCACACACACTTACGCCTACAGCAGTTTCAAAGTCACTAGCACAGAACAAATTATCCCCACAGAAAGCTTGCATATAAGATAGTAGAAATCCGGCGCCAATGCGCTAATCTCGCTGGGTGTTACACTGTATTTGGTCCGGAACATTCTGATGACGTCAGTTCCGTGTCTGTGCCCGCAAAGTTGCGTGACGTCATTTCAAGATGGCGGTCACCGTTCTTTTGAGATTGTCCGCTGTATTATCAGATACGGTACATTTATAAACAATCGCCATTGGGTAATTTAAAGAATCACTTTGTAACATATTTTATTACATTTAGTAACAATAGCGTATCGTTTGTAATAAAAAAAAATGTTTGTCTGAATTCACAAACTCATGGCACGAATTAGACGAATTACATGTAAAATGCGGCTCAACTAACGAAAATCCCGCCTAACGAAACGGCCGTCGGCACAGATTAGTTTCGTAAGTCGGGGTACCACTGTATAGCGCTTTTCTTTGTTCGAGAATAGGGAAAAAATAGGAAATAGGAAAATAGACGAAAAAAATGTAAATTTTTTATCTGTGTTCAAAAATTAGGGAAAAAAGGTCAGTTAAAAAAAGAAAAATGTTCTATTCTTTATACAGTGGTATGCCGACTTACGACTTACTTATGGTGCCGAGAGCCATTTCCTTCGTTGAAAAATTTGTTCGCTTTTTCATGTAATTAATTTGATCCTTGATACAAATGATAAACTATTGTTATGAAATAAAAACAAAGGCTTTTTCAATTCAATTCGCACATGATGTAATGTATGTTATTACAATGTATTAAATGAATGTAATAAAAACATGACACATAGCAGTCGTTTACTTTTTTATAAAATTGTTCATAAAGATACAGTATGTAATAATATAGCAGACAATCTCACGTCAACAGGTTACCGCCATATTTAAATTACGTCATGCAAATCTGCGAGCGCGGACACAGAGCTGACATCAGCTTAACTCTCCTATTATGTTTGGGTCTAATGGACCCGTGATAAAAGTTTAAAAATAAAAAAAATACTTAAAAGTATTCTTTCACTTTGAAATGTTTTGGATGCAATACATGTCAAACTAACCTGTGTATGTTTATTTGATGCGCGTGAGTATTAAACAACTGTTTTTTACACTTCTGGACTGTCTCATTCATGCACGCACGCGTTTGTTTTGAGTATCAAAAATGTACGCAACTTGGGATGAAATTTTCGCGGCGACGCATTTCTTTACTCGGAATTTTTGTTAGAAAGGACATTCGTAAGTCGGGGTACCACTGTATTTGTTATTTAATCTTTACATTAATCTAACAAATCTATTTTATTCTCAGCGCAGAATAAAACTCCAAAAAAAAAAAAAAAAAAAATGCGAGTTTGTTTCTCAGAGCAAAAAATCATTAAAGGAGCGGTATTCTTGATAAAATTCAAAAGTGTTGCAGATTTGCGTTCACAATGCATTACGTTTGGCAAAAATGGACAACAATCGAACGAGAAGACTTTTTGAGAGGTGACAGGACCTGCCAATCAGGATCAGTGGGCGGAGTCGGCTTTGCATGACCGGGCACGTGATGATTTTCATTATCGTGTTTTACCTTTTATAGATGGTAATTAATATTGATCACTATTTTCATCGTAGTCCATTTTTGATTAGCTAAAAACCGGAATGAAAACTGATAGACCTGCCCAATCAGCATATTTGACCCGCCCACTAAAGCTGATTGGCAGATCTTGTCATCTGATTTGACCTTGAGAATTCAGCTGACAAGGCTGAATTCATAATCTCGTTCGATTTTTGTACACAAATCAAGAATGTCGAATGCCACCTCTTTCTGGAAAATATTCTTCGCAAATAACTACATATTTTAAAAGACTGCCATAATAAACATAAAGATCCACAGAAAAAAAATCACGACGCATCGTATCTTACAAACCTCCTACACGTACAATTTTCCATGTTAACGTGTCGTATCCGTGATGACTTACGGGTTTCCTGGGATCCTCGACCTCACGGATGCTCAGGTTCTCCAGAGGAATGATGCCTCGCGGTTCCTTGTCCTGCGCACACACACACACACACACATTCCCTGACACACGTTGACAGACCATCCGCGTGACCTTAAAAATACGACATTTTAAAAACCTTCTTATAAAAACGGATTACAAATGACAGGTGGATAACGGAGCTGTACTACATTGGGACAGACGAGGAACCAAACTCGATCGACTACGTGATTTATAAATGACTGGGTGAACTACACAAAACGGATAAAGTGACTTACCGTGGTATATTCAAAGTAGTACAGGCAATTATCAGTCAGAATGAACCATCGTCTCTTCCACGTCTTCACTCGGCCTCCTGGGAAACAGCCACGACCATATCAGATGTGAGCCACACAATCAACTAGCCCAGTGATTCTCAACCATAATTGGGCCGCGAGCGCCACCTAGAGGGCCGCGAGAATATTTTTCTCCCGCGATTGCGGGCCGCGAAGTCCGCGGAACAACAGTGAGCTCCCCACCACTAGATGGCGCTGAGGTGTCAACACGCTCCAGTAAGCAGCAGTCAGTAGCGGCAGACTTTTGACTGAAGGTGGAGGACGTTCTTAAAACCAACAAATGAAGATAAAAGTTACCACTTCAATTCGTTNACGGGGAGCAGTGTGGATCATGCACCAAGAAACACCTCCATCAAATCAGATACAAAGAAAGAGAGAGACAGAAAGAGAGAGCGAAAGAGAGGAAGTGACCGAGAGGGAGACAGGGATGGTCAGAACAACTCACCCAGCTTGAGCAGCCATCCTTCACGGTCGGGATTGAAGAAGGTGTGCGTCAGGTCGTTGCCGTCGTCCTCTGGGATCTTGAAGGGCTCGTTCTTGATGCTGTCGTACAGATTCTGTAAAGACACACGACGGGAATGTAGCTTTCACATTAGTAGAATACCGTATTTATGCCAATAGAAGCACTCCTCTCAATTTTTTACGCAGAAAATAAAAATTCCATTAATAGGTGAACATGCATAAGTATTCCTGTAATTTTGTCAGAATATCAGAATAATGTTATTTACACACCAGAAGCGTAATATTTAGTACTTGAGCATTATAAGTAAAGTAATGTGTACACTACACCAGCGGGAGGCGCTATAATCCTCGCTCCAGACCAGACACCAACACGTCAGCGTTTTTTGATACAAACAAAATACTTTT